>LKNJ01006229.1:0-19096 GCA_002120245.1 Maccullochella peelii | reverse complement strand
TGTGAAGACTTACAGAAAACGTTTGACCTCTGTCATTGCCAACAAAGGGTATATAACAAAGTACTGAGATGAACTTTTGTTATTGACCAAATACTTATTTTCCACCATAATTTGCAAATAAATTCTTTAAAAATCCTACAATGTGATTATCTGGATTTTTTTTTTCTCATTTTGTCTCTCATAGTTGAGGTATACCTATGATGAAAATTGGAGACCTCTCTCATCTTTTAAGTGGGAGAACTTGCACAATTGGTGGCTGACTAAATACTTTTTTGCCCCACTGTAGTTACTCTAGACGGCATTGCCCTGGCCTCCAGCACCACCGTAAGGAATCTCGGAGTTATCTTTGAACGGGATTTGTCCTTTAACTCCCACATAAAACAAACTTCAAGGACTGCCTTTGTTCACCTACGTAACATTGCAAAAATCAGGCACATCCTGTCTCAGAAAGATGCAGAAAAACTAGTCCATGCATTTGTTACGTCTAGACTGGATTATTGCAACTCCCTATTATCAGGCTGCCCCAATAAGTCCCTTAAGATGCTCCAGCTGATCCAGAATTCTGCGGCACGTTTACTGACAAGAACCAGGAAAAGGGATCATATTTCTCCCATATTAGCTTCTCTACACTGGCTCCCTGTAAAATCCAGAATAACAACTACACTATGAAATAAACTAACTATAAAATAGTAATTCATAAATTAGATGTTCACTCTAGGTTTGGGGGTTAATTAACTGATAAATTAATGGATCATAACATATTAAAGAATTTATACCACATCCATCCTTCATTTCTTTTCAATTACGGTGAACTGTTGTGACTTCTTTCCTTTGTATTTAGTCACTAGCCTATACGCCGTGAGTTTCAACACGCAGGTAGGGTACGCACAGTTGTTGCTCTTGATGTCTGTTGTTGGGCTTGTTCCATACAAACAAAACTCAAATACATTCATAAAGAAAACAGGCCTTCACAAATGAAAATAAACAAAACAAAACAAGGAGCAAACTCTGATATATCCTTTGTCTTTAAATACTCCTTTCTTTTATCTGCTTTTTCCTGTGTTCTTATAGTCCCTTTGTTGCGTAGTTACTGGATGTAACTCCAGTTCTATGAGTACGTATGAGGCCCTCTAACAGGCTTCGCTATTGGTTTATCCCCTCGAGGCTCCGCCTCAGCACCTGAGTCAAAATTCATGTAGCTCCCTCCCCTATAACTACCCCAGTCTGTATCTTGCTCGTCTCCCTTGGAAAACTCAGCAACCACAACCAGGGCCAGCTGGGGCCGGGAGTTAGAGGACCTTGCACGTACTCATAGCACTGGAGCTACATCCAGTAACTACTATTTCTATTTCGTGTGTGCTCCGCCCTCTAACGGGCTTCGCTATTGGTTTATAACCGAGGCGAAGGCCGTAGGGATGAGATGTACTCCCAGCTGGGCCGAACCCCGCTGAGAATAGACACCCCCAGCAGTATCCCCGGATGAGCACCCCCACCAGAGAGGCGCCCCCGGAACTGCGAGTACACCAGTACGGGAAATCAATCGGGATCGCCATCCTCTGCCGATGGAGGAGCCCCCAACCGTACACTCAACACCACATGAGACACAGAACTAGTAGTCACATCCCGCAGATAAGACTGCACAAACGTCGAGGTGGAGGACCAGGAGGCTGCCAAACAGATGTCCTCCATCGAAACCCCCCGAAGAAGAGCCGTCGAAGCCGCGATTACCCTAGTGGAGTGCCCTGTCAGACCCACTGGGGGAGCGTGCCCCCTGGCCTCATAGTCCATGCGGATGGCCACACAAAGCCAGTGAGCAAGCCATTGAGCTGACAACGGAGCCCCCCGAGAATGACCACTGAAGCAGACAAACAGCCGGTCAGACTTTCGAAAATCAACCTTGCGCGCAATGTAACTGCATACTGCACGCACGCACAGGGCACAACGTATGAAGCCGCTCCTCCTCACTACCAGCATGAGGAGGGGGAAAGAAAGCCCTCAGGTGGATAAAGAGGAAGTGATAACCTTCGGTCGAAAAGCCAGATTCGGCCGCAGCTCCGTTGCCTCTCTGTCGTCACTAATCGACAGACAAGCCGAATGCACCGACAGAGCTCATAAATCACCAGCCCTCTTGGCAGACACCAGAGCTAACAAGAGTGCGGTCTTCACTGATAACGCCACTAACTCTGCCTGACCAATGGGCTCGAATGGTGGACCTGACAAGCCATCGAGCACCGTCTGAAGGTCCCACTGGGGAACAAGGCGCCGCGTAGGGGGCTTCAAACACCGGGCTCCCCGCAAAAAACGCTTCACCAGCGGATGACTCCTAGCCGTAAAGCGCCCCAGACCATCATGACCAACAGCAATGGCTGCCGCAAACACCCCCAAGGTGGAAGCGGCCCGCCCTTTGTCAAATAGATTCTGCAGAAAAATCTAAATCTCCTGCAAAGGGCACGAGCCTGGTTGAAGGCCTTTCGCTTCACACCAGGCCTTGAAAATACGCCAACGAGATGCGTACACCCTGGTAGTAGACGGGGCCCGCGCATTCTGGATCATGGAGACCACAGCGACAGGAAACCCCAAGCTGCTCAGTCTCACCCTCTCAAACTCCATACCGTGAGATGTCGTCCCAGAACCGGACGCGAGAGGATGGCGCCCCCCGCCTGCCACAGGGCCGTGGGTAGATCCGGAAGTGGCCACGGACCTGCCTGGGTCAGGCGAACCAGGTCCGGGAACCACCTGGCCCCCGGTCTCTCTGGCGCCACAAGGATAACTGTCAGATGCTGTGCCTGGACCCGGTGGAGCAGAGGCATCATCAAGCGCAAAGGCGGGAAGGCATACAACAGACCGGAAGACCAAGACGGGTGGGCTAATGCGTCCACCCCCAAGGGGGGACATTCGGTCCGCCCCCACATTGTGGGATGCTGGCACGTAATGGGCCTTCAGCGAACACAGATGTTGGTCCGCCCAAGTCAAGATGGAGGCCGCCAGCCTGTGCAGAGCTGGAGATCGGACACCCCCTTGTCTGTTCAAATAGGCCACAGCCATGGTGTTGTCGGACTGCACCAAAACGTGCCTCCCCCTCAGCTGTGGGGCGAAGTGAAGCAACACGTTCTGCACTGCCACTAACTCCAGCAGATTGATGTGGCGGCCATTGGGAGGATTTGGCCACCCGTCCCCCACACTGGCCCTGTCCAACGTCCTGCCCCAGCCGTACAGGGAGGCATCGGTGAAGACCTGCACGTAGGACGGAACACACCCCAACCGCACCCCTTCACGGAGGCGACTGGGTGAAACCCAAAACATCACATCCCTCTGTGCCAGTGCCAGAACCCGGAGCATGTGTTGCTGGTCCTGGCGTGGGTGCAACCAAGGCCGCACAAACCAACGCTGGAGATTCCTCATGTGCAGCAACCCAAGTCGCACCACTGGGTGGGCTGCCGACATCATGCCGAGGAGAGACATAACCTTGCCCGCTGAGCTCTTGGGCCTGCGCAACACTAACCAACCGTAAAATTGCCTCGACCCGCACCTCTGACAGCCGTGCTGTCATGGCGTGGAAGTCCAGGAGGAGTCCCAAGTAAGGCGCCTGCTGGCTGGGCTGCAGGACACTCTTGCTGGGGTTGATGGCGAAGCCCAAGCGCATGACGTGCTGAAGAACCAACACAGTGTGGGCTTCCACCTCGCATCTTGGCGTTTCTTGGCTACCAGAAAATACGGGGAGAAGAAACCTGTCTGAGCCTCTGAAAAAGGAACCGGGGACACCACGCCCTTCCGCAGGAGCTCGGCCACCGCGTCCTTTAAAACTGCCCTTGCTGTGGGATCGGCAACAGAAGTCTGCACGACGCCGCTGAATGGAGGGGGTCTGCGGCAAAATTGCAGCGCATAACCCCTCTGTAGCGTCCTGTCCATCCACGGAGAGAGAGGGCCGCAAAGCCGCACCCACGTCGCGTAGTGGTCCATGAGCGGCTGGGCAACCGGATTGACAGGGAGACACAGATCCCGAGTGCGGAGGATCGGGACTGGCGGGCCCTGTTGAAAAGGGCTGAGACGCGGCTAACGCTAAAAGTGACGCAGCCGCCTCCCTCATGCCGTCTCCCGGTGAACCGACCACAGAGGACAGCAGCGAATCCCCCGTCAAAACGAAGGAAGAGGTACCAACATGGCGGCGGTTAGCACAGCTAGCCTGACCAGGACTCTGGGACACCAAAGAAAGCTGCTGCACCCGCAAGGGGACGCAAGTCTGAACGACAACCTTCCCTGACAACGTCGTCTCAACCTCCTGACCCGAGACGGGAACAGTCGAGGCTGACACAATACAATCGTCACCGCCCTTCGGCACACTCGCTCCCCGAGTAGAGCGCTGCCCAAATCGGCGGCAACCTGAGAGCCAGTAACCCATAAACACTTTGTTAGCAGCCTTGCTAACACTAGCAAAATCCTGGTTAACAGGACAGACAGTAGCACTAACCTGACTGTCAGAAAGAGAAGTGTGAGGGACAAACACCCTCTCAGAAGCCAAACACCATTTACGTTTTTGATTAGGAAGATAAGGAAACTGTTGACGGCGTCGCTGTCCGTGACTGACCGACTCCCGAACTGGACCGACATCCCCTCCTTGACCATGATCACGACCACGACCCCGGCCCGGTGGTGTGAAGACCGGCGCCTGCCTCTGCTGACCCGAACTGGAAGCCGTGGCTCCGCCGGACCCCTCTATGGCCTGTAAACGCCGACGGCTGCGCTGTGGTGGAGGCTGCTGCCGCTGGCGAGGTGGAGGCTGCTGGGGTTGCAGATGTGAGCCCAGATGCTCTGACGCCTTCTTTGTGCTCTCCAACTGGTCCACCATCGCGTGGATGTCAGGCCCAAACAGCAACTCAGTCGAGAGGGGGGTGTTGAGAAGGAGACGCTGCTCCCAATCCCCACATCGACGACAGGCCTAGCCAGAGATGTCTATGGCCCACCTGTGCCGCGCACAACGATTGACCACCCACAATAGCGAAAGCCTGGGACATCTGTAAAAAAGCTGAACCTCCGTGATCTCAATGTCCATCAGCTCTGACCTCTGGTGCGTCAATCGATCCAGCGATCTTGCCAGGAATGCCATATTGTTAGCCAATGATACCACCTGAGCAGCACCGGCATAACACCGATCGAGGAAGCCGGCTGTGGCCCTGTCCCTCTCGGCAGGGAGCGACGGCCAACCTTGACCCGGCCAAAAAGACGCAGATGGGAGTAGACACACCCTCACCTCGTCCTCGATCGGGGGAACACCTCGGCCCCACTCCCAGCCCTCCACAGTGGCATACGCCGTAGGCCATCGCCGGCGGTTTAGTCTTCAGTGGTGCAGACCAATCCCGCTGAGTGTGAAGAAACACCGGCTGCATCTTAGGGAGCACCATGCAAGGCCAGGGCTTCCCACGAGGATGACCCAGAAGGCCCGCGGTAAAATCTACCACGGGACCCAGTGCAGCCGGCTGCAGGAGTAGACTCCATCCTCGCGGCCGCTGATGCAAACAAACCCGGCAGGTCATCCAGCGGGTACCGATGAACCACTGGCACGTCGTTGCCATCCTCCTCCCTAAACAGGTAGGCAGGATCTTCCTCCTCAAAGACCCACCGATCATCCTTCTCATGATAATCAGCCCACGCCTTCCGTCGAGCCGTCGCTCCCTGCACCGCTAGCACCGGGCTAGCGTGGAGGGAGCGAGCAGCCTCAGCAAAACGTGCCCGACGCTCACGCTCCTCCCGGGGAAGCGTGAGACAATCAAGACAGGTGTCGGACTCACCTTGGTGCTGGGGCCCCAGGCACACGAAGCAGATCTTGTGGGAGTCCGAGGCTGCCATTGGGGTGGCGCAGGCAAAGCAAACTTTACTAGCCATAACGTTCTCGCTGTAACTGCAATACTGCTGTGTCTCTTTCTCATGCGTGTATACTCAAGGTGGCTGAGTTGAAAAAGGGAGACGAGCAAGGTACGGACTGGGTTAGTTATAGGGGAGGGAGCTACATGAATTTTGACTCAGGTGCCGAGGCAGAGCCTCAAGGGGATAAACCAATAGCGAAGCCCGTTAGAAGGCGGAGCACGTATGAAATAGAACTGTTGCTCGCCTGGCATCTTCCAGCTACAACCTGCACCTTGTTCTAGTAATTGGCTTGGGGCGGCGCAAGCCATTTGCCCCTTTTATTCCCTTTGCCAGCCTTTCACCTATAGGTGGTGTTGTTTTACTTAAACAAAAAACCGGATCTAACATGAATATTGAGGGATTTCGTGTGATTTGGTGTTTTTTACATCTTTAAGGTCCTTAAATCATCCAAATAATCAATTAAAAGCCCTTAATATACTGTTACACACTTTCACCCAAAATTTGGGGTTAATCCCTAAATTTGTAGCTTAAATACAGTACAAATGAAAGGCCATGAAAGAGTTTAATCATTATTGTCAACTTTGACTTTTGCAGTTTTAAAGTTTCAAAGTAAAATCCTTTCATGTGAAAATCTGATTATTTTTCTTCTTCTGCAGTTTGTTTTCAGTGGGTTGTTGCCGTGGAAACGGAGCTTCCTCTTCCTTTCAAGTTAAAACACCAACAACCGATAACCTTCAGTTTAAAATGTGGGTTTTTTTTATTTTCAAAAATAAAACAAACTGAGCTTTTTTTTAACAAACAGTCTGAATAAAAGACATGAAGAAGAATCTGGTTTAGTTTAAAAACTGTTAAAAACATTCGATTAAAAAAACATCATCAGTTCATCAAATCAAAGCGTTTGATCCCTGAAATCATTCGATCATGAAGCTGCCGACAGGCAGACTGCTGGTGACGGACTGAGTGCGCTCAGAAGGACATTTCCTGCTGATGAATCTGTTTATCCGGTTTATTATTGTTGTTGTTGTTGTTGTTTCCTGTTTCCTGTCAGGATGTCGGTCTGTCTGCGTCTGCGACGGGCTGCAGAGCTGCCCAGGGATCCTGCAGCATCGACGGGCTGAAATATTTCTCCACTGAAGAGTCTGAAGACTGAACACACACACACACACACACACACACACACACACACACAGATTAGTAACAAACAACTTTATCAGTGTAACCTCAACAGTAGTTTGCCTGGTGGTCCAGCAGGGGGCGCAGCCGAGTCACTGCTCCTTAATTACTTCCTAAAATATATATAAATATTTATTTTATATAAAAAAATGTGAATCAAAGAAAGTTGGGACTGTACCGTTTATATTGGTAATATTGGGAAAGTACTACTGATACTGCTAATACTGCTGCTAATACTACTGCTGCTGCTAATGCTACTGCTGCTGCTAATGCTACTGCTGCTGCTAATACTACTGCTACTGCTAATACTACCGATACTGGTGCTAATGCTACTGCTGCTGCTAATACTACTGATACTTGATGTGTTAATTGTTCAAAAGCACGTGATTCCGTGTTCACCGGCTCATAAACTTTACCTGGATGTTTTGAGCTGAGGCGGGACTGAAGGACTGAGGTCGCCGAAAACCGCCCCCCCTGCGCCACATCTGCCCTCCGCTGAACCCGGACGGAGAGTCTCCGAACCCCTGGGAAACGCTGCCGAACCCAGAGAACGGAGAACCGTCCCTATATCCTCGGTTAGAACCCGGGGAATAGACCGGAGAGCCCGGAAGGTAAGCGGGGCCGCCCCGGGGAGATCCTCCGCGGTGTCCGCAGTCTCCGTAGGGAGAGCGAGCCCCGAAACCCCAGCAGGAGGACGGGGAGGGAAACCTTCCTGCCGGCCGTGGGGCTCCGGGACTCCGCTGAGGTCTGACGGGAGCTCGGTACATCTGAGCGGCAAGAAAATAACAAAGAGACGGTAAAGAGAGACCCGGAGGATTCTGCTGCTGGAGACCACAAACACAACAACACACTGTGACCTAACCGGAACCGGAAACACACAGCTCTGCTTTCGGTCCTACAGACAGCCGCGCCGCCCGAGGAGAGAGGATGGCAGGAGGGACCTAGCTACAGGAAAAATGGCGGCTCTTCGCAAGTGGCATCTAGACATATGTAGACGCCGCATTGACTGCTTTGGAACGTTGCTGCGATACGTCAACGCGTCGCCATACTGGAAAGGGCAAGACTGGCCTGTAAACACATACAAGTAAACGGGGGAGCTGCGGGTTTTCTGGATGAAAAAAACACTATAACGTTTACATCTCTCACCCGACTTCAGTTATTCGTTTTTATATTTAAGGGTTTATGATCTGCATGGAGTGTAAAAAATGTTTTGTCTGCAGTTACTTAGAATGTGGATAGTTAGGCTATAATCATAATAATTGAATACTGGTACTAGTCCCCTCTCTATCAAAATCTGTCCATCACTGTCAAGTCTGACATGAAAAACACCTGTGCCATAGTTAATGTGCTCAGTGTTTGTGTTTACATTTGCTTCATTTATAATTAAAGTCCAAATATTGCATATTAATATTGTCAGTCCTCATAGTCAGTCCTTAGATGTTGTTCAAATATGAACAACTAAGTGGTTAAGACATTTTGACCGGTTAAAAAAGTGAAGGGCTTTCCATCTTTTCCAGCCGCCTTCTGGACAAGTTGCCCTGTCCAATATGGCAGCAACGCTGACGTATGATCCAAAGGCCAATGCGGCGTCTATGTATATACAGTACTGTATGTCTATGCTGTGGATGTATAATAATAAGAACTGGATACAGCACCGCCACTCAGCCTTGCTTCTAGTGTTTCCCAGTGGCCACATGAGGTACTGTCTTGATGTAACACCTGTCGTCTTTAGGTAATGCCTGTCTTATTGATGTAATGCCTGTCGTATTGTTGCAATGCCTGTTGTCTTTAGGTAGATGTTGTGCACATGTGATATCAGACAAACCCAGTTGTGTATTTGTTTTTATGACAAACTTTATTTATCACAAACTTTACACACTAAACATCTGTGTCAGGTTGAACACATAAATATGTTGTTTAACCCACAATGCACTGCTCTTCTTCACTGTTTGAGCAGCGGTGGTGGAGCGTCGTCTCTGGGCAGACTAAAGGAGTCGATCTCTTTGACGATCCTCTCAGCGATGGTTCTGCTGTTGGCAGCGATGATTCTTCTGGACATCAGGTCCACCTCTCCTCCTGAACACAGACAAAACGGTAAACACATGAAAACTCAGCAGACTGTTAGCTGAACGTCTCAACTGAATCATCAGCAGAAACACTGAGCTTCTGTTTGAGCGTCTTTACCCTCCACGTCCATCAGGACTCCTCCGGCCTCAGAGACAATCAGTGAGCCAGCAGCAACGTCCCAAACGTGGATCCCGATCTCATAATACGCTTCAACACAACCAGACGCCACCAGACACATGTTGATTGCTGCAGTTCCTGCACAGCGCACCCTGTAAACATCCATAGACTGTTAGAACTACACATTTATATTACAATATCAGTAGTATTAGTGCAGTATCAGTTTTATTACCCATGTACAGGGATGCTGAGGATATTCCTCAGGCTCGAGAAGATTTTGTCGACAGCCTCAGGGTCTCTGCTGGATCCAAACTCTGTGGCAATAATCGACTGTTTAATGTCTGACAGAAAAAAAAAAAGAGACAAATCAAATTCTGGTCTCTGATTGGATCAGAGCATCATGACATCATATTATGTTGTGCTAAGTTACAACTTGTATTAACAAACAGAGATCAGTTCTTTAAACACTGTTATTTGTCTAGTTCAGGTGTATTTATTCAGGAAGTCTCGTTCAGGGTCGGACCTCTTTACAGGAACAATTGTGTTCACACCTGCACCACTCTGTTACTGCTCCAGGCATTTTGAACATGTCGCTTTAAATAAAAACACTTCATGATTTCAGTTGTTGCCTTTGATCATCATGTCTTCATTAAATCATGTCTTTGCATTGAATTGGATTTGCTGATTGATTACTGACCTTCCTGGTCAGAAACCTGCAGTGGCACTCCGTTACAGAACGCTCCCTTCCCCCTCCCTGCTGTGAACATCTTATCTTCAAGACAACTGTAGACCACACCAAACTCCATCTGAAGGAGGACAGACAACTGACAACTGTAGACCAGTGAGCAGCAGGTCATACTAGTAGTATAGTAGGTCATAGTATAGTGGGGTACAGTATAGTAGGTCGTAGTATAGTCGGGCACAGTATAGTGGGTCATAGTATAGTGGAGTACAGTATAGTGGGTCATAGAACAGTTGGGCACAATATAGTGGGTCATAGTATAGTCAGGTACAGTATACTGTATACAGTGAATTGAACTCACCTGTTTGTTGACAGAGAATCCGATGGAAACAGCAACAAAAGGAAATCTGTGAGAGAGCCATTAAAGTTATTGATGGAGGTTATTAAAGATAAGTGTTAATTAACACACTGTTAATTAATATTACTTATTACCACTGTTAACGGGTTTAGGGTTGTCATAGGGACTATAGTTCTACTGTCTCCAGAGGGACTCTGTCTCTGTCGAATGTTTCAAAATAAAGTCTATTCACCTGGATTGTATTGAGGTGGACGTAGAAATGTCCAAACCTGGACACATAAAACCAAAAGTAACTGACTGGAGACAAACTGTGTTTATCTGTAACTTGAAATTTAAACTGAGGAAACATTTTTATTTCACGTTATCGTGTTTTTGTCAGTGTGTTTGATAAAAACTGTTTCTGAAGATGAAATGGTGATGACGTGATGATGTCACGGTGTTTCAGTAAACGTGTGTTTAATAAAAAAAACTCACGAGTGAACAAAGTTGGTCGTCCCATCGATGGGGTCGATGATCCAGGTGGGACCGTCAGTCAAGACACAAGTTTCACCTGCAGCCACAGACTCCTCCCCTATGAACCTGAGACACACACACACACACACACACACACACACACACACACTAACTGTTGAAACACTATCATCTGTTTTTATGACTTAAATCCTAAAAAGGTGTGAACTGATCTGCTGCTTCTGCATCTGATTCATTATCTGTTGATTGATTAATGATTGAACTGCCTGATGGATTCAGCTCTGGTCTTCCCTTCTGTACTTTAAACAGTGTTGTCGTCTCTATAGAGATGTGATGACTCCACCCTCCTTACCATGACTGAGCAACAAAACAAATGCACTGCTCCGACTGCAGAGCTGGGACAAACGTGTGTTTAGGTGGAGCTTCTTACCTGTGTGTGGGGAATTTCTCCTTCACTGATTGGATAATGAGTTGCTCCACCTTCTGGTCAGTTTGAGTCACCAAATCAACCGACGAACTCTTCGTCATCACCTTCCTGTCGTCCTGCAGAGCCTCACGTACCACCTGATCAATACACACATCAATACACCTGACTATTGTGTGTTACTGTGTGTGATGTTTCATGTTAGTCGGCGCACACACACACACACACACACACACACACACACACACACACACACACACACATAGATTAACACACACACTGACCTCCCCGGCTCGGCGTGCCGTGGCGACAGCGTGGTCCATGGCGTTCTGCCAGAGGTCAGCCATGTTGGAGGAGCAGCTCCTTATAAAGACATGAAGAAGAAGCTGTGTTAAAGGTTCATTCTGAGAACAGACGCAGTCTGATGAACTCTGATCTGAGATCAGTTTGTCTTCAGCCTTCAGCTTTGTACAAAATATCATGAACACCTGACAGGTGTCTCCGCTGCAGCTGATTGGACAGACAGAACGTGTAAATAACATGAAGGAAACACATCAATAACTCCTCAATACATTTATCGCTTTTCATCTTGTCACTAAAATGTGACGACATTTCTAAACTGCAAATCAGTTAAATGAAATAAATAATGGAACTAATCACTTATTAATTTAATTTAATGATTTTATATTTAATCTTGACTCAATGTTTTGTTTGTTTGAGGCATCAAACTGAGACAAATTGATTTACAACCCAATCCCTTCAAATATATACTTTAATTTATTGCGATGTCATTATTATATGTACTTAATTTTCTATTTCACTTCTATTATACTGGGTGAACTACAGTGTGTCTGTGTTCATTCATCCATTGATTTAAATCTGAACTCATGAAAACTGCGGTAAAAACATCGCAGGATTTCTTTTTAAATTATTATTTTTACACACTATAAAAACACTGAACTTATATTACAGTAAATATTAAAACATAAATCAATATAAAAACGGAAACCCGACCCTCCGTCAGTGACTGCAGGCTGGTCTGTACAGGTTCTTCGGATTATACGATTTTTAAATAAATATTAGGTTTTAACTGACGGATGATTAATGAGCCGTATTAACCGACACTACGTGATGACGTGTCAGACGCCATAAACTTTCCGTGCTGTCCCGCTGTGGGTCTTTATAAAGTAAGCGGCTTTAAAACAGAGGATTTCTGATCGGAGTCTGGTGGAACGGATGTCAAACACAGTTACTGAATACTGCAGAGTTAAACTCAGTGATTTAAAACGGAAGTTTAATGTGAAGGAACAAACATGTAAACAACAACAAAACAAAGCAACATTAAAACTCAGCCAATCTCACCTGCGGTCAGTCTGATGATAATCCGCTGCTGCTGCTGCGGGTCAGCGGCTCCGGACACTTCCGGGTTTCTTCTTTCTTCTTCTTCTTCTTCTTCGTGCAGCAGAGTGCTGCTGCCTCCTGCTGGTCACTCAGGGAACTACACCTCACTGCAGCTTCATGGAGAACCACAGTGGCTGCTGATAATTCTCTGTAGGTTCGTCACTACCAGAGACACCTTTCATATCGTCATTTTATTCATTATATTCTGAAAATATACATTAAAGATGCTCTAAAATCAATCTCAGTCTAGTTATAACGTGTTTACTAAGTGGCGATTTATGCATCACCACAAAAAATAGTTCTTAAATACACATTAATTGTTACTAAGAATTGTAACTGTCTGACTGAACTGACACAACTACTGCTAACGTTAGCTTGCTAACATATGACTAGTTTAGATTGAAGAGTAAAAGAGGTAATATATATATCGACATATCTGATCTGACGCTTGATCAAAATGCTTCACAACGTAAACTCAATTATTTACAAAATGTAATTCTAATGATGTTAGACTAAATGACCAATTAATTTCAGTTGTGTATCTTAATTAGTGTCTTAATTACATGAATAATACTGACTGAAACTGAAGCTAATAAGAATTTAAGCAGGGCTTTACACACAAAATTGTGATGGATTATTGAACAAATGACCAGAAGACATCATGAGTGTTTTCAGGTTTTATTAGTGTTTTTAAAATCACGTCACACTTCTTTCACTTCATCAGAAACATGACAACATTCTGCAGAAACACCTCCATCAGACTTTCTGTCAGGTGACCTACTCTCCGTTCACACCTGTCGCTCCACAGACACACGTGCAGGGGTCCTCGTCATCACGGCGACAGGGAAACGCCTGGATGACCTGAGCGATACGATTGGCCACAGCGTAGGAGCTGGCAGCAATGACTCTCCTGGACATCATGTCGAACTCTGAGCCTGAGAAGTCACACGGACCAGTGAGAGAAAGACACACCCCCCCCACCTATACACACAGGCAAGATCACACGTCAGATACAGACCGTCAGTATCCATGACAACCCCTCCGGCCTCCTGGACCATGATGGCAGAGGCGGCGATGTCCCAGCAATGCATCCCGATGTGATAGTAAGCATCGGCTCCGCCCGTCGCCACCTGACACATGTCGACCGCTGCCGTTCCCAACGCACGGATACTGGAACATACAAGAAACACAAGAACAACATGTTAAAGAGGTTACATGGCACGGACCCCAAGGTAAACCCCAGGAACAAGTTTAACCTTCAGACAGACCGATGAAAGAAATGCTGAGTGAGAGGTTGCACTGTGTTACAAAGTGATATCACGCCTTAAGCTCCCTGTTAGCTGCTCCCTGCTAGCTGCTCCCTGTTAGCTGCTTCCTGCTAGCTGCTCCCTGCTAGCTGATCCGAATGTGTTTGTAATGAAAACCCACTGACTTGTGTTTTTCAGCAGTCACCATAAATGTGTTGTTCAACAGAAATAAAGATGTCTCGACTGATTTCCAATCATCCAAATTAAGACAAAAATATATGACTCATATATCACACATACTGAACGCTCTGTTCACACACATATTTACCAGTAAAGCTAAAGTCAAAGAGTAAATCATTCCACACTTCACAAACTCACCAACTACACATCAAAGCACAAAGTGAAAGTCTCACCGTCCAAACTTAGAGAATATGTTGGAGACATTTTATCTGTAGTTTGATGATATTTAGGTGAAAACATATGGAGGACCAGAGAGGAGTGTAATGTGTTCTGGTCTTACCCGTGTACAGGTAGTTTCAGCAGCCTAAAGATGTTGGAGGTCATGGTGGACAGAGCGAGGTCATCACGCTCCGCCCCGATCTCTGTCACCACCACACACCTGCTGACGTCTGATTGGAGGAGACAGAAAGGTCAGAACAAATCCAATACCACCTTAACTCTCATGTGTGATGTCACATGTGTGTATGATGTCACCTTGCTGTCCGGAAGCGTGCAGCAGCTTGCCATTCAGGAACGCACCTCTTCCTCTCTGGGCGTAGAACAATTTGTCCTCCACACAGCTGTACACGATCCCAAACTCCGTCTGACAACAACAACAACATGTCAGTCAACTTCCTGTCTGACCCCCCCAACACTGACCTCTGACCCCTGACCTCTCATCTGTAACTGACAGGTGAGTTTACCTGCTTGTTAACGGTGAAGGCGATGGAGATGGCCACAAATGGAAACCTGTCAGGAGAAGCAAAGCATCAGGTTCTGATTACAGTTCCTTTTGTGAGTTGTAACTACAGTTCTATGACTGATGGTTCTACGATGGTTTGAGGCTTTGAGAGAAATATCTCAACCATTATTGGTTGGATTGGCATGAAAGTTGCCAAAAAAAAACACATATTCATGGTTCCCAGAGGATGGATATAGATGATATAAATGGATATAGATGATACAGGTGACTCTAGATGGAGGACGTATGAATATAATGCATACAGTTTTCTTTGGTGTGTTCTTCTTGTTTTCAAATCTGCTCAACACTTCCTCCATTGCTTTCAAACTAAAAGCCTTCAAGTGGTTCAGGGCGAAGAATCCCTTTGCTGCACTGGCAGACTTTCATTGTGAAACACCAGCAGGAAGTGTTGAGTAACACAGACTTGAATAAAGGAATGAATCAGTGAGAACAGTGTCTCTGTTGGGACATCATCACAGTACAGGTAGATTCTTTCCATTGATGTTGTGTGTAGTGACGTCCGTGTCAGCAGGTGTGACCTTCCTGTCTGTGACATCACAGTGTGGGCGGAGCCACTCACCTGTGTACAAAGTTCACAGTCCCGTCGATGGGGTCGATGATCCAGGTGGGACTGTCAGTCAGCTCCAGATGCTCACCTGCAGCTACAGACTCCTCCCCAATGAACCTGAGGGTCACAGGTCAGAGGTCAGAGGTCAAAAAACACCATCATTTACCTGCTGATTTCCTATCTGTTTGAGTGTAAACAAACTATTGAACATGTTAAGAGGAGATGTAAGATTTTCAAATACATCAACACAAAAGAGATGACAATAAAAGAGGAAAAGAAGAAGAATATTTGTTAGAATACAAAGTAGAACCTGTGTTGTGGATATTTGTTCCTGATGGCAGAGATGAGGATCTTCTCAACTCTTTGATCTGTTTCTGTCACCAAATCAGCCGGAGAACTTTTCAGCTTCACTTCTTTCTGCTGCTGAAACGCCGACAGGACAATCTGAAAAACACATGTTGTCAGTAGCATCAGTAGTACCAGTAACAGTAGTATCAGTAGAACCAGTAGATCCATGTTATATTAAATAGATCAGCGTCACTAACGGCGCAGCTTGTTAAGTTTTAATCAGCTTCCTGCATGGCAGCTAATAATTTTATGATAATGAAGCTGATAGATAATTAATAACAGCTACACTGTTCACAACACGTCGGTTTAGGCTACAAAGAGGGGACCTAGGATAACTGACTGTTGTCAGTTATGGGGGTGAAAGGTCAGCTGGACAAACTGAATACACACAGTTCACAGCACTATGAGCATTAAAGACCTTCTCACTGGGCTTTTATTGAACTCAGCAGTGGCTCATGCTAGCTAACATGTAGCGCGATAAAAACAAATACAAATGGATTTCTAATCCAACAAAGGCTCAAAGCAGATGAAGACGAAGAGTTGGAGCGGAGACGAAGAGACAGAGTGCAGAAACAAGAGGAAGCTGTTTATTTGTCCTTCAACAGTTTAAACTGAAGGAACTCGGGGCTTCTTTTCTAAACTCAAAGAAACTAATCTACACCTGCAGCAGGAGGGTCACCTGACCTGAACACACCTGAGCAGCTGTGTGTGTGTGTGTGTGTGTGTGTGTGTCAGGTGTGTGCGTACTTGAGTGCAGCTGAAGGTAATTTAAAGGTCAGCAGCTCAAACACAAAAACTCTCATTCTTCACATTCCTCTATGTGTTTATCGAAGCTTAACGTTACAAAACTGTGAACTGAACTTGAACTCATCATCATCAACTCGTCCTGCAGCTGATTGGACAGGCACATCACCTGCTGTGCTGCTATTGGTCGACACCTCTGACATTTAAACTGTACAAACATAGACCGAGCGCAACTCTGAAAACCACGCCCACCGGAGGGGAAAATAATATGCAACCAAGGGCTAACACTAACAAAAGGCCTGTAGCTAGCTAAAAACATTAGCTTTCAGCATGTCAGAGGATTATTTTAGCACCCTCTGTCTACCAGAGAGGACAAACTCAATACTGTGGGTCTGTCTCAGTGTCCCTTCTCAAGCTAAGCTACTGTAGTAAACTAAGGCACAAGCTAACATAATACTGCACAGCTGTCTGATTTAGCCACATTCCACTACACAAGTTGCTTACTGTCAAAATGCTTTAGCTTTTGACTTTAGCTTTAGAATATTAGCAGGTAGGAGTGCAATAAATTTATATTCTTCACAGGATGTACAATATTATAATGATAATAGCAATAACAGAATCATGTTTTCCTCATCCTTCACTTCAGTTCTCATTTCTGCACTTTTATAATTTACTGACTTCATTTACAGCCGATGTTTCTGGTTTGATTCAGCTGCTTTCTCTCTTTATGTTTCTGTAAATTACACATTAATACTTTTAGTTGGTTGTTTTTATCGACAGTAAAATTCAACGTTTCTGAAGAATTTTTAAAATGTGTTTTTCTCAAATGTTCTTTTTCTTTTTCTTTCACAGAAGTCCCGCCCTCTGACCTGTCTCAGTGCCCTGCTGTGATTGGTCGGTGTGTCTCTTACCTCACTGGCCTGCGTAGCGATGGAGATGCCAAAGTTCAGACAATCGGTCCAGTCGGCCATGTTGATGATGATGATGATGATGATGATGATGATGCAGAAAATCTGCCTTCAGAGAAGAAGAAACACTGATGTCAGAGAGGAGGAGAAGAATAAGAAAGAAAGGAATGACAACAAGAGAAGAAGAAACAGACGGAGAAAAAGACAAAATAATGACAAAAACATGAAAAAGGAAGAAGGAAGAAAAAAGAGGAAGGAAAAGTAAAAAGTGATGACAGCAGAGAAAAAGAGGAGACGACCCACAAAAGATTTTAAAAGATAAAAAGAGAGAAGAAAACAGCTGATGAGAAGATAATAAAGACAAATCCAAAGAAAAGCAGACGAAAGAATGAAAAGGAAATAACACAAAACAGAAGAGGAGAAGAAGAAAATTAGATTAACAAGAAAACAAGTAGAATAAAGAGAAAGAAGAGACCACAGAAGAAGAAAGAGGGACAAGACAATGACATGAAAAAATATGAAAGAGGAAGAAGAAAAGAGGAAAGTGGAAGGAAAGATGATGACAAAGGAAAAGGTCAATCACCCAAAAAGTTAAAAAAAAGACAAAACACAAACAAAAAGCAAGAGAAGACGACGAAATAGAAAGAAGAGAGGGAGGAGAGAAAGAAAAGGACAAAAGGAGATGAAGAAAAGAGAAAGAGATGGAAGGAAGGAAGTGATGGAAGAAGAGAATGAAAAATAAACACAAAAGAATGAAAAGAAGACAGGAGATTAAAAATATAAAAAATAAGACAAGTAGAAAGATGAAGAATCAGAAAACAGAAGAAAAGTAGATGAACAGAAACCAGTAGAACCAGTAAAGTAAGAGTAGAACCAGTAGAACCTGTCTGTACCTGAAGTCCAGTGAGTTCCTGAAGAAGAAAAACTTTCTGAATGTTTTCCTCTTTTTATACAACAAACAGCCAATCAGAGCTCAACTCCTGCCTCCCTGCAACACAACAAGCCAATCAGCAGGCTCCTCCCCCCTCATGTCATCATCATAAACCTTCATCATCTTCATCCCACTCCTCATCCTCAGTGTCCTGGCTGATAACAGGAGTCCTCAGTTTGTTTCATACAGAGATTCATAGAAAAATGTCTCCATTTTAGAAAAGTTATGTTTGCAACTGCAGAGTCTGTGATGTCCTGAGAGTCTGGGGGGGGGGGGTGTCAGAGGTCAGGGGTCATCAGGTCATGAGGAAGTGGTGGCACGTGCAACGTGCAGTCGGTCAGCAAACTGCGAACCAAGTCTCCTGTTCAGAGACTCGTCCTCACTGCTAATTCAATTCGACACTGTGCATGTGTGTGCGTGTGTGTGTATCAGTAACACTATATCAGCATTACAGTGTGTTTGACAGAAGTGAACACAGATTAGAGAATCAGTGTGCCCTTGTTCAGCATCAATCTCAGAAATGAACAAAACTAAACTGAAGTCTGGTTCTGAGACTCACAGCAGGTCTGTTAAACATCTCAGTGATTCAAACGGACTACAAAGTATAAAATGTATCTGATCAACCAGCAGCTGAGGCTCATGGGTAACAAACTGGTGTTCAGAACATGAACCTGAAAATGAGTATTAACACAAAGCTAACACGAGTTCCACAAGGTTCTGTGCTTGGACCAATTCTATTCACCTTACATATGCTTCCCTTAGGCAACATTATTAGGAAACACTCCATAAACTTTCATTGTTATGCAGATGATACCCAATTATATTTATCAATCA
>LKNJ01006228.1:0-18512 GCA_002120245.1 Maccullochella peelii | reverse complement strand
TGTATGTGAAAACCTACTTGGCAATAAACCCGATTCTGATTCTAATGTTAGCAAAAGCAATATTAGTGTATAACTGATGTTATGAGTTAGTTTACTTGTGCTAATAACTTATCATTTTAGCTAAAAGCAGTAGTTTAGCATTTAGCATTATCCCATTGTAATTCGTAGCCATGGTGGCCGCCGATTAGCTAATGTTGCATAGTCTTGCTTTAAACCTGCAATAACTGATTTTTTTCAGCCACTTGGGGGCAGCAGAAACAAGCTGTAAACAAATACTGGTCTGGCTGAGTTACTAAATACATTTGTGCTGACATACAAGGCTCCCACTCACCACCACTCCTACACAAGGTCCAATCATCGACCTTGGCAACTTGTTTCCCATTATCACTCTTTTTAAAATACATTTTGCAATAAAAAAAGAGTCCATGAGTTAGAGACTAAAACACTTCACGGCCCTGACGTGTCTATTCACCTCACACCTATACACCTCCTCATCTTGCCAATACTGTAATAATGTGCAGTAGATTGGCTTACAGGGGTAAAACTCTCAGGATGCGTCTGTCCTTCCTCAGAGCTCCCTCGGCCCCATCCTTCCTAAATGTTGCTAAGCGTGGCTTGCATGATGGAAACAGTTTCTTTACACTTGTGGTCTTTCCACCAGGGTTCAGGGGAAACTACATGAATGATTTATACTGTGGAAATCATGTCTCAGATGTGTTATTCCTAGGATGCTACATTCACACGGCCAATGTCCCTGCCTTGCTTAATAACCTGTGCCACTGAGAGTGCAGAGGAAACATTTTTCCCCATGTGAATAGAGAACAACCTTAAAAATAAGCTGTCTGGTTATTCAGCATGTAATTTTAGTAGTTCAGCTTGGTGAGAAGGCCATTAGTGTGCCTCATTCCTTTTTTTTTCCCCACCTAAAATGTCCCCCCCTCATCTTTCTCCTTCTGTCTTGCTCACGTGTCCCTGACGGTTATTAGATTTGAGAAATACGGGGTAAGAGAGACAAATCAAGGCTGAGGATATAAAATATTAATGCTCAGTATGTCCAGGCCCCTTGTTTCTCCTCCCCTCGTCCTCCTCTCTCCCAGATGAGTTCTCTCTTTTTTCCGACTCATTGTCTAGTGGCACGATTGTGCCAACACCCCCCCTCAGGTCTTTCAGTGCCTATAAAAGGTGCAGAAATTAGTCACCAAGGTACATCAAACTCCTAAAATTGCTTTTTAAAGGCAAAATGGGAGTCAATCATTGGCAGGCACCGTACAGGCTGTCTTGACACTTTGGCTATTGTCCCACACGCTAAGTCGGTTTTATGTGGTGGAATCAAACAGCAGTATGTCCTCTGATACGAAACGCTTTCTCTCTTAGCAAGATACAATGGAGCCCACATCCCCCAGTCCTTCCTATGAGGATGATTTCTATTTATAATGCAGAAAACGGGCAGCCACGCAACGCATTTCTATTGCCCAGCATCCCTTGAGTGTTTCAGTGCAGCAGCGATAAAGCACATTTTGTTATGCCGCTAAGCTAGTGAAAAAAATAAAAGAAAGCTTGTTTTACTTTTACTTCCGGTAATCTGATTTGAATATTTTGTGTAATTAGGGCTGTACATGATTGGAGGTGTAGGAACGAGAATTTAAGTTTGTTACTACTTTCATCCTAACTTTGAGCAGAACCTCTAAATAGCAACCTGACGCCCCCCCCCCTCGCAATTCAAGTCTCAAGACTCAAGTCCCACAGCAGCGTGACATGGAGAAGAAACTGACGCTGATGGGAGTCATTCGTTTTGCAGGTATTTGGTCATCAACCAAAGTATTGGACAAATTGAAATTTGGGCGCTAGACAAAAAGTTAAGGGATCACCAAAGGTATAGTTACTTCCTCTGGGGACCATGAATGTCTTCCAAATTTCATGGTGATCCATTTAATAGTTTAAAATAGTTTCACCTCTCAGTTATATGTCTATGCATGTGCAGCCCCCTCCTCCTTGTTGTGACTACACTTTGCCAGAGCATTCGCATGAATATTAATCATTTCACTCAATATTCCTGCTTCAGTAGTAGCTAAAAATATTCACTCATGCATCCACCATCCACAATTCAAAAAAAGAAAAGCTCTAAATTGTGTGTTTAATTCAAGCTCACACCCATCTATCCATTCCCTCCTTCCCGCCATCCACATTGTGGTCTTTGATCATGGGGAGCTGCAGAAACTGTGAGCCGGGGGGCACTGGAAGCATGTGCTCTGTCTTCAGATGTGATGTTGTGCCTGTAAACACTCCATGTTTGTGAGTTCGACTGTAATGTGGTAGTTGTCTCCAAACCCTGAGCAGCACATGAATCGCCCAACACTCCTCAAAACATCCCACTGAGATAAAAACAATACGAAAACCATCACTATTAATGATCACAATGACAACTGAAACAATTCTTTGCAAATTTCTGGTGAGGACTTTTAACATACTTTTGCCTCTGTAGCACTAACACCTCATATAAAAGGCTGTAGACATCATTTGGTACTGGAAGACTTTACAAGGGATAGTGAGCAATACAACAGCTGAAGAGTAGGTGACATTTTATTTTACTAGCTTTGTCTAGTCTGAGAACTTAAATCACCAGGATTATCCTAGCTTGGAGAGCACAGTTTTTCAACAGAAAGCCTGTGTTTCAAACTGGGGACATGGAGTTTGAGAATTTAACACTCTCTTTACCCCTTTTATTTAGTTCTAAGGTTAGAGACAACACTCAATTCCACACTTTTGTGTTTCTCATCTTGTTCAACTCTTCATTTCAGCTTTATGATGTTTACACCATGCAAAATATTAAAACTCAGCACTCCATGTTTTTCATGGCTGCACCCTTCCATCAATTACAAATATTCTAGATGTCTTGTCTTTTCTACACATTTCCCCCAAAGTCAGAACTCTGCTATATTTGGTGTTTTTGGACAGCATTAAGGCCTCGTCACACCAGCATTTACATTTAGCTGTAGCTCACTTCTAGAACCAAATATTTTGTTAAGACAAGTGGAAGAATTTTGCTGGTCATGCTGGTGTGATCGGGCCTTTAGTCTGTAATGACCGACCCACCGAGGGTCAGTGGGATTTAATAGGTTGAAGTTCATTTAACATTTAAAGAACCCTAATAATGTTGGTGAACAGGGCCTAGCAAAAAGGAAAGAAACAGCTGTCACTGATTACACTTGGCTGGGACTTTGGGCAAAAGTGAGCAAAAAATCGCTCACTTCCTTCCACTTGTCTTTATGTCACACATGATCTTAAGGACAAACAAATGAAGAAATTAATAAAATGGAGACAAATGTGGAACTTTCCCCCCTGATTTGACTGAAAGCATAAAAGATACCCAGCTCATCTGATGAATGACGTTTTTTGTGCATCATTGATTACCAGACCCTAGTTAACGTCCATCCTAACAGCTGAGCTTTTGGGTTGTGCTCAAATACAGTGACCTTATTTTCCTAGTTTTGTCAATGTTGACAGTATTTCACAGCTGACATTCTTTTCCATGTACTGAAATATTTCTTGTCAACAAATATCAATAAAATATTACACATTTTCTTTTCTCCAGTTCCTAAAAACTGTTTTTGAGATGCCAGTAACATGGTACCAAACACCAAGGTGGAGTCGCTACTGCAATTTTAAATTTCACAGATCGCTTCACGGCCCTCTAATGAGAGTCAAATTTAATGTTGTGTTTGTGTGTGATTTCTTTAAACTATGGATGCTTCATTTTCAAAACCAGACAGCGATGAAATTATAACATCTGCTTTACAGGCGTCTGATTTTCTGCTTGGGTGGATACAAGAGGAAAAAAAACAGCTCAGTAGCTGAAGCGCTTCCTGCCTGAGAGGGGGGGTTTGGATGTTACAACGGACCGGTGAGGGTGAGACGAGATCACTGACCTCTGCACAGCCGTTGGCCTATGAGAGATTTCATCTCGGAGACATGAGAAGAGGTAGCGGAAGGCGGCCCAGGTGTGCGTTACGCAGATAAGCTTCCCCCAGTTCAGCCGCTCGCTGCATTGCCCTCCTCCCTCCTCACCTCGATCTGATGCCATCTTTATCCTTGTCCTTTGTCTGCCTCCTCTCACTCCCTCCACTTTCTTTCTGAAGCCCAAGTATAAGCCCAGATAGGATGGAGTGATATGAGATGAATAAACCCCAGGAATTATTTTTTTTTCATCTTTTTGAAACACTTCTCCCCTCTCACCCTTCCTTCCTTCCTCGCTATCTCCCCATTTTCTCTCTTTCTCCTTGAGCAATTTGATTGCGGTGGCTAAAAAAACAAAAGGTTTGTATAATAGAATATTTAATCCACCAAGCAAAACAGTGAAATTAGAAGCCTGGTCTCACACATGAAACGGCACAATGATCACAACTCTTTTTCTTTTTCTTTTCTACCCCTCTGTCTTTCTTTCTTGTGCAATCCCTACCTATACCCTACCTATATTGATCACCATGCAGAAGCAGATTTTCCCAAGCTGCATTGTTGGCTTCAAATTTAATATACTTTAGCCTCTACAAATCCGAACCTATGAGGAACCAGAATCCTTTTGAACCTGACGGTGGAGTGTATTTATTTTCCAATGAGTCAAGACTTGAAGCAGGATTTCTACTTTTCACAAGTTTGAAGTGACATGAAAAGAAATTGCTCTTGAACTAATATTAGACTTCCCTCAACCCTGTCTTAACCAGGTGGCTCCCGAGGGATGTGACGTAGGAGAGACCTCACGAACAGGAAGCCGTTGCATCCAAAGGGGAAAGTTACATAAGGACAAAAGTCTCACTGATCGTGGGGATGTTATTATTGTTGCTGTCTGGGGGAATCACTGAACACCTGTAGTGAAAATGGTCTTAAAACTGACAGGTAGAAATAATCTGTAAACTGAAATCATGCTCAGGCACATTGTATAGTAATGCATAACGACTGCCCTGTATATTATAGAGTGCATCTGTGGATAACAGCAAGTCCAACAGGTTGTATTGTGTTTAAGATTAAAAAGTACAGCTGACGCTCATGGGAATGTCATTAGTTAGTCATAAACCAAAGTATTGGACAATTAAAATTTTGAACTGATAATGGCGCTAAATGAAAAGTTAAAGGATCTCCAAGTTAATTATGAATTGATCCTGTGAGGAACATGTACATCTATCCAGTAGTTGTCAAGACATTTCATTTAAATCCACAAATGTAGGTTTTCAGTATGATTCATCATCTGGGAACCACGATATCTTATACAAAATTGTGTGCCAATCCTTAGAGTAGATGTTGGGATATTTTACTGGACAAATTAAAGTTTTGGCAATGTCAATAGATAATTCCATGGCAATTCATCCAATAGTTGTTGAGACATTTCAGTCTGGACCAAAGTGGTGGAAAGGCCGTTGCCATCCCTAGTGTGGCTAAAAACTGAACAATTAACCAAATGTTATGGGGTAAAAATCCGAAGAGTGTTATTTTGGAGTGTCAGCTGGGATTTGTAAAGACGCACAGGATACAAAAACGCAGGCAAAATATGCAGCAATGTCAAATATTAAGTCCAAACACAAGGTAATGCAACACTAAAAAACATAGTAATCTCTCCTGCAAAACACTGTCAACTGAGAAAAGAAGCACATCTTGAGTGAGGAACACTGATCAAAAATACATGAATTCCAAATCTCAATCCACATGCCTCATTCATAACTCATTGGTCTGAAACAAAACAAAAAAGACACTAAAAACAATTGAAAGTGTTCCAACTGTTCGAGGTAGAGAGGGACTTAGTAGTGAAAATTCAGCTCGGAAAACAGCTTTAACTATTGAGCATAGTTCAGCTGTTTAGTCATCTTTGCTGGTGAGACGCTGGAAAAAAAACATAGTGGTATATTTTTAGCTTATATTTTTGCAAGCAAGCTAAGAAAGGCTGCTTTTGTTCACTGCCTCACGTAAGGACACATCTGTGTACAGTAGGTGTAGAGGACACACACAGTGACAGTGCACAGAGAACAGCAAAAAGGAAATTCAGACCCCTTTTCACAATGCAACACAACCGGTGATAGTTTTGATCAGCAAGTTACGTTATCTTGCAGATTGTGTGCGCTTCAGAGTCAAAGGCCAAACTGTGAAAGTGTCCTTTAATATATCAAACCTGCTGAAATTTGAATTTACAGCACGTTTGTGGACAAATTGGTGTCATTCACTAATTCACATTTAACCAGCTTGTCAGTGGAATCACCTGGTGAGCTTGCAACCACAAGCTCAGTTTATCTTTCCCTTGCCAAAGTACTGATCAGCATGCTGCTCGCTGCTTAGAAATGCTGAATGAATAAGGCACTTGTACTGCACATATGCCACTTCATTCAGCACATGATTATTAAGGAGAATGGGGAGAAATAACCCATGCGCCTAACTTATTGGCAAATAGCATTTTGCAACCATTAGCATAATCCATTTGCAAGTTTTATAACCTATTGTTATCTATTCTGATTACCAGGTGAAATGCATTGTTTAAAGCCCTACAGGCTACAACGTGAATGATCACAATGACTGAAAAAGATGAATCTCTTTATCTATCGATACAAGAGCCATCTTCCTCTCAGGTTGGAGGCAAACTGCTGAGCTCACTTATCAATGATAGAAGGTATACAGCTGCAGCTTTCTTGCACTGTCTAGTTCTCTCATCACTGTGTCTGTGAAAATGCACTTCACACTGGTTGACAGGCAGATTTTATCGCGATGAATAGGTTAAGTGCTGCCATAGAGGGGACGACATCAGTGTCCTCCTACTTAGAATGGAGGCAATTTGGATTTATTCACTGGACACACTGGCAGCAAAGGGACTTAATGAGGGCTTTGACATTTGTCCCCTTCTCTAATAGTTATGTTTTTAGAGAATCTCTGGCTTGGCTATAACCTTTTTCTAAATGAACTGTATGCTCATCTGTCAATTGGGTTTGTACTGTATAATGTATCTGACCTTATGGGCAATCATTTTTCCAGACAAAGTCAAAAGTGCACAACTGACTTTCATTTTCACTGGATTGGATTGGTAAGCTTCACTTCCGCTTCTCATTCAGTACTTCTTATATGGTTAACTTAGCCTAGAAGCAGGGGAACCTGGCTCTGTCCAAAGGAAACAACATCTGCCTACCAGCTCCTCTATAGCTCACTAATTAACACATTAAAAACATAGGCTAGCTGTTTTGCCCAGTTTTCAGTCTTTGTTCTAAGCTAAGCTAACGCGATAGCTTGCGGTATCATCATATTTACCTTACAAACATGAGTGGTATCAATCTCTCGGCAAGAAAGTGACTAAGCAGACTTCCCAAAATGTTGAACTGTTCCTTTAAGGTTGTGCCGCTTCCATTTTAATTGCTGGAAGTTAGTTTGATAATATAAAAGTCGAGTAGGCTGGTTGGACTGTGACTTTTTACTGGAAGCAGTACTTAACCAATGCATAAAACAAACCTTAAAACGTGTCAGTGGAAAATAATAGTTTACTCATTTGTTTCCAGCACTACTCAAGCTTCTCCTAAAACTGTACAATACTCAGCTCCAAGGGAAATCTGTAGGGTATAAGGAGACATTGGATGTGAATGATGGACCTCCAGTAATCTGGATATTTTGAATGTAGTCAAGACCACTTTAATTTAGCCCGTAAACTCAACCCAGTAAACTCCACAATTTGTTCCAGTCAGGTTTGGTTGGAAGCTGCTAGTTAAAGACAGATACATACTGAAGATTTGTCTCTTTTGTACCCTGTAATATTGCAGATATTTGAGGTCCATTACATCCATCCATCCATTATATATACCGCTTGTCCTCAAACTGTAAAAGATGTAACGCTATTTGAAGACACAAACAAAAGTGGACCACTTGGAGACAAACAAATCTTAGAAATTGCTAGATAGACAGGAAAAAGTTCCAAAAGGACTTGAGACCAAGACAAACCAGAGTTAAAATAAACAGAAAATACATCCAAGCTGTCTCAAGACCATGTATAAGACAGCCTGCTACCATGTGTAACAGCACAAACTGTCACTGTAATCCTATCTGTCGAAATGTTGCTGCATCAGTGTCCCCAAGACAAACCCCAGCCCATTTATTTTCTTCTTGGAAAATAAAGATATCCCAGAATCTGAAAGGAAAGACAGATTCCCATGTGTCCCGGATAACAACAATTGACTCGTTTACCACTTCAAGCGCGAAGAAAGCGTGATGGAGCCTGGCACAGGGAGCAACACATACATCATACGACGCTGCCACTTAGAGCAAAACACACATAGCATAGTGTGTGCTCGTTAACCTTTGGACAGGCATCTGTACGCGTGTTTGTCGGCTGTCCTGCAGTGACAGATGAAGCTGAGGTTGATAGAGTGTGCCTGTCTCCCTCTTGATCACTGATGCACACACATACACAGCCACCTACGCATTACATTTACCCCGAAGCTGACACAGAGTTGTACACACCTCTGAATATCTGCACTAATACAAATTATTATGCAGACATGTATCAATGTGGTTTTAAGTTAAATGTTTGCTTGCTTGCAGTTCTCATGCACACATGCTCACAACAGATCAATAGTAGGAAACAGATTCCTCTCTTCCATCTGTCTCCAAACACATTTGACAACAACATCTACCATAAAATAGCTTGTGTGTGCACTCCATCACGTATATGGAGTTTGTGTGTGAGAACGAGAGACAATGTCGAATTTATTCATGAGGAACATTTTGCATCACAGAGTGCTCAACGGGGGAAGCGAAGGACACCATGAATGTAATTAACAAGCAGGAGAAGCGGGAAAAACAACAACGCACAAAATTGAAATTCTAAAGTCAAAGTTTGTCTGCGTGTGCTGTTATGTGGGCGGCTGCATGCATTATGGCAGAGCTGTGTTTGAGTCTTTACCATTGTGCCTGTCCCATTGTAAATCCATTTTAACATGTTTTTCTTGTTTTTTTCGCCCTCATTTTCTCTCAGACTAATGTACATAAACAACACAAGACAAATCACCACAGAGGGCTGAAAGAAAATGGAAGCAGCGGTTCTGGCACTAATGTTGCCTGGCAACCACACCAAGGTGATTTAGTAATTGAATGCATTCTCTGAATATTTGTCTTGAAAGTGGCGTGTCCACTGTTGAAGCCGGCAAATGTCTGACAAAATGCATTAGGCACGACTGTTTCGAATTTTTGAAACAGCATAAGCTCGAAGACGCAGGCTTGTGGGTGGTGGACTGCATCTTCAAACCCTCAGGCCGACTATTTGGGCAAATCCAAGCAAGGAAAGTGAATGAGTAATGCACTCCCTCTCTTTTAACAACCTCTGTGTGGGCGCCCTTTAACATTGCAATTAACCCCACACACCTCTAATGGAGCTGCTGAATGGCCAGCAGCACAAAACAGTGCTTGTAGTGGGCAGGGCTCAGGTGTGAATATGAAAATCTAGTCTCTAATCTAGGATCTATCTGACAAACAGCATACATCTTTATCAAATATGTCCCTGGCAAGAAAAAAAGGGCAAGATCTGATGCTGAGTGTGTATCAAATCTAAGGCAGTTCATTAATGATTGAAAGCATTTTCAAGTATATTAAATGTCTGAAAGTAGCACATACAGAACCTACAGAAGGTTTTGGAAGTATCATGAATGCACATCAGGAAATTCATCTTGTATTCTGTCTTAAAATCTTAAAACTGTAGTCTGTCTTAAGGTCTGCTGGTCTGGAGGGATAATTTATTTAACAATACTACAGCCAACCTTCACTTCCATTTGACCAGCCAAGACATATGTGTATATATATAGATAGAAGTAAGAGATTCAGTTTGCTATTCTATTAGAGCTTAGACACCAAATTTAACATTGAAATATAACCTAAATGAGTCAATAGTGAGGTGACATTGTTTCAACGAATTGCACCATTCTTCAATCACGACGCAGCCTTTAATTCACATTCTGTCTTTTCTCATAGCTGCCCTTTGATGTATAGCTGAAAAGACCATGTTATGACACTTTCTCTTCACGTTTATCCTTTGGATTAGTTTTGACAGAAATAGTATGAAACTTAGCAAGACAGTAGCAAGGTGCTCTTGTTCTTTAGTGTCGTACAGTTTGCAACTTTTAAGCCCCTTTCAAACATGCACCTTGTTGCGTAAATGAATGTTGGCAATTTACGTTGGTCTAATGTCTATATTTTCAATTTTCAATTGAATTATGTGTATCAAGAAAAACGTTTTACATACAGCATGTAAGCAAGAGTCCCAACGTCTTGTTATTCTTTGCTTGGGCAGTATTAAAAATTCTGAAACTCATGAGAAAAAATATATTAAAAGGGGATTCACTGTGAGAAGCGTCCCTCACCCTCATGACAGTCATTAATTAATGCTTCATCTCTAAAATAATAAAATCCATCACTGATTCAGGACTCACCGCTCTGTCCGGTCTGCACCAGGTGCTAAATAGTGTGCCAGCATTATGGATCTTTCCGTAAATGTGCGGTCATGACTGGATGAGCCATAACATGACAGAAAGCAGAAAGCCATTACTTTAACAGACAGCAATGTTACGTATTTCATGCGTGAAAAGTTTTGCAAAGTAAATCTGTACCTCTGTCAGGTTAGAAATTGGGTTCAGGATTTAAGAAAGAAACGTGTCCTAAATACTCATACATTACTCATTGAAAAAACATATTCCATTACTAATAACTCAACAAAAGTAACGAGCCATTGTGATTTACCAAGCAGGCAGCCTAAAGTTAGGAGTTATTTACTGATCATCAACAGCTAGCTTAACGTTAGCCGTGGCGACTGCGCACACACCCTCTGGCTCTAAACAAAAATCGGCTGATTCCTGAATGTAGACTTGCCAGTGGCTAACGTTAGCTAGTCAAGAACTCACAACAAGTAAATTAGACAACCTTGGCATACCTTGGCACCTTGCCTCAACTCTAGCGCCCTTGTGCCAAGCTCACGTAATGAACTAGTCCCTGCGCAGAACACACAGAGATGAAATTGACATCAACCCTACATAAAACAAAGTCATGACTTTACATTATAAATGTTTGTTTTGTTAAATTTGTAATTACTTAGCATAAATGTGTGTCTGCTAGACAGCTTTATGACACAAAGAAGGTTGTTTCCCCACAAACTGTTGTAAACTCTGATGCTTATTAGCAATATCTTCTGTGCTATACCATTAACTGAGCTACTGTATGTGGAAATACAGCAAACACAGCAAAGTGTGCAATTAGTAAGTATGCAGGATGTAATTAAGAGTGAGATATTGATGCATCAAACGTATATGTAGCAGCTTGAGATTATAGTGTTAAGAGGTTAGAAATCAATATTATCAATGGAAAGTGCTCAAGGGTACAGAGAGAGATGCATGTAGGTGTATGCACAACATGTGGGTTGTTAACTTTATTTAACCGGCGCTGGAAGGCAGAACAAAAAATAAATAAATAAATAATAATAATAAAAACATAACCTCATTCTATTTTCTTTGAATGTGAATATGATTCTACACACAGTTCTGTAATTTACCACCAGGTGCCACTGTTAACTCGCACCAGCCCTTCCCCCAGCCTGGCAAATCCCTCCCCCTCTCGCTTGTGTCTCTCCCCCTGCACTCCCTCTTTCCCTCCCTCCTCCTTTTCCTCTAAAACAAAGTAAGTGTCTGCAGCACAGTTCAGAGTCTCCTACTCTGTCTGACGCAGATCAGGCTCCAGCCAGTCAATCATTATTCTCTACCACAACAGTGAATACCTCGTGTGGTTCAAGGAGTCACCGAAACCTGCTTTTCACATTAGTATGTGTGGGTGTGAAGTCATGGTTAAAGTCAAGCAGCATCAGTGTATATCAGTGCTGTATGTTTAACCTGCACTTTAAGCGATTATAGCGAGGACATTTGGATTTATGCATGACTGTGTGTGCATGTGTCAGGAAGGAAAAAAAAAAATAGCAACAGACATTAATCTCCCAGTATTCATCTGTCACTCAGCCATCTATAATTCAGGAGCAGCCAGTCAGAGGTCTTGGCGGGGTCTACTTGCAAAGGGAGCTGAATTTTTATTATTATCGATTCATTTATTCATCTAATTTGTTTAGTGTCTCTGTTCTGTACACGCTTTTACGAGAACAGTCTGTACATGTGCAGTGAGCCTCTGTGAGCATGTATTTAAGACTACTATATATGTGCATTATGCATGTCCACAATATGTGTTTGTGTGTAAACCACAAAAGGTCTGCAGTGAGCGCTGAGCCCCTGCGAGAGAGGATTTGGCTCTCCTGATTTTCTAATAACTGCGGGTCTGACCAAAGTGCTATAAAGAATGTTATTGCTCTGCAATTTGATACCCGCATCACTTTCTGCTGACGGAGAGAAAGCACGGCAGAGAAAGACAGAGACAGAAAAATGAAAGGGTGTGAAAGCGACAGAGTTAGAAGTCAGTTAAGCCATTTATTCAACCAGCACCGTAGAGAGGAAGACAATCTTCTTTTTCAAGGTACGACTCAGCCAAGAAGGCAGCGAATGAAAACCAAGGTGCTAAATCCTCCGAGTATCCTAAAGGGAGTGTTTACGCTTCTGGTGAAAGAGACTGACAAGCGTAAATCTCATATGGATTTCCTCAATTTAATCTGGCTTGAATCACGATTGGAAGGGGAGATGTAAAGAAAAGGCTCCAAAGTTATCAATAACACTTCACCTGTGGGTGAACATGTGAAAAGACAGATGTGACTGGATGGCTTAATAATCTCAAAGTGCAATGTAAAAACACTCTAAAACGTCAAGACAGCAAGGGTGTATGTAACAATAAAGCAACACAATGTAATGTCTAATGTAGAGAGGAAAACAGGGAGGAAGAGAGCGGCGTGTGGGGATGACAGGAGGAGACAGGGAGTTGTTTTCAGATTTACAGGCCTAGCTGCTGAATGCTGCCGTCAGAGAGCGAGCAGCAGAGAGAGGCCTAATTAACACAGAGGGCACCGGCATCACCGGCATCCTCAAACAGAGCGAGCGATTCTGATCCAGCAGCATTATCCCCCTGCCATAACACTGCCAATCCAACCTGAAACCAGCTCTGCTGAGCTCACACGCCCCCCCCCCCCNCCCCCCCCAAATCAGCTGAGGTCATGACTTACTGCTCACTCCTTCTGAGTGTACAGCAACATTTTCAAGACACGGCATCATCATCATCAGTTATTCCTGCTAAATGCACTATATCCTTTGCAGATGTATCATTATCTCAACCATGCATTTTAGTGATTCAGTATAATCTCAAGAAGTGCCATAATTTGTTTTAATTCAGTGCTTTCAATTGATTTTCAGGTGCCACTTTCTAATAATTTAGTAATCTTTCCAAAATGATGGCTCCACATATTCATTAATGCGCTTATTTTGGCAGTTGGAGCACTTTCACGACGGCTTGGATGAATAAAATTATATATATATATATATGAAATACATTCAGGCCAAAATCAGGGCATGATAGTTAAAGCATAACTAACATCATTTTGGGCTTTTCACACATACTGCACATGCACACACGCTTTAATTTCCATCTGGCAAGTATTTTCACGCATTTAAAAGGTCAACCCCCCACCCACCCGAAAAACCCCCAACACTTTCCCATTCCATTAATGCAACAGCAAAAAGGGCTCAAATACAGAGGTGACCACAGGAAGGGAGAGATACAAAAAAAGACTGACTAAAAAATGTCATGGCGAATGGAAGCTGTTAAATATGCCATTTGGTAGGCCCTTTTTCCTGAAGCAACTGTGGGCAACACGCAGAGTGCATATTTCTCTTTTGGCTCTCAGGGACATGTTCTTCCAGAGGCTCGGGCATGAGAAAGTACCTTAATACTCATTTGCCTCTGCTTCCTGTGTCCTGGCTGTTATAAAGGCTATTTCACTCTTCTGTTGGATCAGTATACCACAACCTCACCATTCCCCCAAAATAATTCTAAATGCTGAATGACATTTTGACAAATTTGTGGTACTTGGTTTGCATGAAATTGCAAACAAGGTACCACTTTTCCTCTGGTGCCATACCACGCTCTGTCCTTGCTTTACCCTACCAACAGAGTGGCAGTAAATTGGTCATGAACATTTTCACCAGACTGCAAGTCTGGGATTAAGATCCTGTTAAGGCATTTTGGTTGTGTAATTGGACCAGGCTACAAAGTGGAATTTTTTCAGTATCTGCACACGTTAGCCAGAAGTTTCAGTGACGGCGGAGGAGAGCGGTGGTCCAGCCAGCCGCTGGCCGACCGGCAAACACCAAGATCAAACACTGCTGCGTCCCGCTTACTGTCGCCTCATTTCTGGGCATCGTCGTCATCTTGGACAACATGCTGGCCAAAAATATGAGTCCATTCCCCGTGTTTTTCTGTTTTTGTGCCCTACAGTGAATGCTCATTAGCATTTTTTTCTCCACAATAACTGGCCTGCAGTGTACCCATCTGTTGACTGAATTTGTGGAGCCAGGTGTGTATGTACGCATTTGTTTGCTCCTTTTATTTAGAATCAAATAGTGTTATTAATGCTAATTTGCACTGTGATGTCGGCCACAGTCTGGGTTTGTAATCCCCCCCACCCCACACACACACACAAACACTAAATATCCTCAATGGCACTACATCCTGAGTTCAGCTTTCATGTCAGTGATCATTTTTAAAGTGGTTGCTATCTCATTTTGGATGGCAACTCTTTACAGCCTCTCTCCTATAAACTTCGATACATAGGGGCCCCTGGCAGAGTTGGGTTAAGGCTCAGGTGCAGCTGGTTTTATGGGCCCCTTGCCTATAAACTTTAACAGCTAATGTCATAGCTGTCGAGTGAGAGGAGGAGGACATTTTTGGATTTTAGGGATGAAAAACAGCAGAGATCAGAGTGCAGAAACACTAGATTGCATTGTGTTTAAGGTCACATTGAGTGTACCGACCACAAAGCCATATCTTCCTTAATTAATTTAATCAATCCCGCCACAATAACTGCGCTTTAGATTTAACTCATATCTCACTTGTTGTATCACAACGTTGACTGCTCAGATTACAGGAGCATTTCACTGGAGATGAATGGGACAAATTCTATAATGCCTAGCCAATTACTGCTTTTCAATAATGTAAACCCCTCTTCCTTCTACAGCAAACGGGGACTGTGTACAGGAACAATGACTGGAAATCAATAGTGTGTTTGTTCTGGATGGCAGTTTCCACCTGCCTGTGTGTAGTGAATTTTACTTCCCTATTAGAAGAGAAGCAGCATGTTGTGTCATTTGCACCTCCACAGTATGACAGAAGCAAATTGATTATGTATGTGAAGATGTACAGAATGTTCCAGCAAGATGGAGGGAAAAAATTTAAAAAGGTTAAACGCTTATTATTTATGTATGCAGGTTTGTCAGGTTTGCCTGGATATATAAATAAAATAAAAACATTTGGTCTTGTGTGGGCCTGATAAATACAATTCACCTAATGTACATATTTTTTCTCTTTTTCTAATTACATGGGTTTCTTCACCTCTACCATGTCTGCGTCGGCCCTGTGTTGGACTGTGCTGCTGGGGACACAAAGCATGGGAACAGGTTTAAAATAAAGGAAGTGTGGAAGAAGCATTCAGATTCCTTACTGAAGTTAAAGTACCAATACCACAATTTAAAAATAATCTATTACAAGTAAAAGCACAGAAGTATTGAAAGTAAAAGTACTCATTCTGCATGACTCCTGTGACTGGTACATTATTATAGGACATTACTGGTGCAGTCTAAGTAGCATTTTACTGTTGTAGCTAGTTTTGGCTACTTTATATACAGTTAGGTAGTTTAGTCCAGTGGTTCCCAACCTAGGGGTCGGGCCCCTCCAAAGTGTCACCAGATAAATCTGAGGGGTTGTGAGATGATTAATGGCCTCCAAACTGTTATTTAAATGGAACCATTTGAGAAGCTTAGAGGGAAAGGAAACTGCTTCACACAAGCCAAAAATGGTTGAATCTTTAACAAAGCTATTTATAAACTCATGTTATATGTAAAATCTTAATCTCAACGTGACTAGTAAGCAGTAACTACAGCTTTAAAAATGGCAATACTCAGTTTAAGTACCTTAAGTACAATATTTGAGTAAATGTACTTAATTACTTTCCACCACTGCTTTTTGGGAATAAATACATTTGCTCCAACCACAGCTGCGACAGAGACATGTGGAGGGGACCTTGTGAAGGACAGTATATTGGGAAGTTTGAGGAACAGACTTCCATGCTTTCTTCTACACTTACTATTGTCTCGACACATAGAATCTGCTTAACATAGCTTAAATTATACTCCTCTTAACTGTCTTCTCTTTTCATTTTCTATGGCTTAGTTCCCCAGAAAACATCAATTTGATAAGTTTAATCTTATCCTGTTATTTATTTGGTCTTTATTAGCATTTTGTTTTGTAGATTTTGTACCATAGATTAGTCCATTTGTCAGAAATGGGGTAAAAAGTAATCATTGCAAAAGTCCCTATACTGCATTGTTATCAAAGACACTTTCTTGTGCTTAAAAAAATTATGCAGCAAAAAATTCACAGTAGATCTTGGCATCATCTTTATCCTTGGTGGCTCTTTTGTTACCCAAGTTAACGGCAATTTGAAGAAAAAAAAACATATCAGAGAAGTGCAGCCTGGTTTTATAACCTATCTGTGGAATCTATATAATGAGCAAATCAATCACAGACATCAGAAGCTGTCAACAACAACAACAACAAGAAAAACCCAACTAAGATATTTTGTTCTTTGAGTGGGTTTAATTCTAACTCTAACCTTAAAGTAACACTTTTCCCTATGAAGTCTTGAATATTCAATTTATAAGCGACCACTTCACCGGTAGTATCTTATGGTGGCAAGACTTTACAAACTTACATAAAAATACATTGACAGCACACTGACAGGCATTCACACCCACTCCACCAGCGCCACACACACACACACACACACACACAACCAGACACCATTTCTCAGAGCTACAGCCCCGCTCCATCACTCCAGTTTATAACCCCACTCACACACAGCAGCCACTTCACCAACAAAACACATGCAAATACTCTCACCAGAGAGCGCGCTCACGTACATATCTACAAACACACACACACACACACACACACTCGAATACGGTGGTCATCCCACTGCTCATCTCTATTCCCCTGGCTGTCCAGTCTAGTCCAGGTTGGTCGTCTGGTGAGTGGAGGCAGGCTGAACCTGTCCACTCTGCTTACTATCATCGTCTGGCAGCAAACCTATAGGGTCAAACACAACTTCACTTCCTCTCAAATGCTTCAGCAGGCCTTGATTGATCCCGCCTGGCACCATAGAGGCCAGTGGAATGGAAAAAGGAAACTGCAATCCTCTGCAGATCTGGCACCGGATTGGGGTCAGTTTGCTATCAGAAATGGATTCAGCTAGTGAGTGAGGGATTGATTGATGTGTTAGGATTTGGGGAACGTAAGAACTACGAGCACCTGATTGCTCTCTAAGGGCTAAACACAAGGCATGCATGTGCTGCCACAAGCAGGCGCCAGAGCCTGTTCTAGCAAATGTATGCATATTTGTATGAAAGGTTATTCATTTTATACATACACTAAAATATTTGGGAGATATTTACATTAAACTAAACAATCTATGACAAAGAACTAACCATAAACTCAATCTTTTAGGGTTGTGACACCTTAAAACGAAGTGATGTTTACTTTGTTTCTTCTCAGATTGTTTAATTTGTATCCAGTTTTTAACAAAAGCAAAGTTTTTCTATACATTCACCCTCCAAAAAACAAAAAGAGAAGCAAAAAGTGAATATCAGAGCTTTCATAATGTATGATATAAAAATGTTATATTATGAAGCAAAGCGGTTTCATTCTGAAGCCAGTGACCATGAGCAGTGAATAAAAATGTCTTTTTATATTCTCAATAGCTGTTAGAAAAAAGGAAATGGTACATTTGCTGTTAGGTTGAGAATACAAGATAGAGAATGTTATTCAGCCATTTTGGCATTTCGAACTTAAGTAATAAGGAACATTTCCAATATTTTTGGCTGTTGGCAATAAAATTTGCTAACCTCCTCCTTCATGCCTCTGATTAGCTCTGGCAGCAGCCACTGCAATCCATCGCTGTATGTCTCAGTGAAACGCTTAATGAGTGGGATCAGTCAACAGGGACTGGCAGCCAGTCACAAGTTGGGTACAATGGCGGTTGTTGGTATGTGTTAAGACTAAAAACTAGAGAATCATTTCCGGAAGAAAATGTGTGCGATTGCTGTGCACATTGATGCTTGTGGGTTTTATTTTTGGGTGACTTTATATTGAAGTATTGACATAATTAATGGAGGATTTCATTTGTATCTTTAGTGCTGTTATAAATACAATGTGAGTGAATAGGCCTCCAAGGACTTTAATGTTGGAGCGTGAGGTGGACAGGCGGATTGGTGCAGCATCAGCAGTAATGCGGGCGCTGTACCGGACCGTTGTGGTGAAGA
>LKNJ01006227.1:0-23940 GCA_002120245.1 Maccullochella peelii | reverse complement strand
GTAACAGAGATAAGCCCCATCACACACACATCTGTGTAATGTTACACACTGCTGAAGGACTGTGTGTGTGTGTGTGTGTGTGAAGGATGACCAAGTCACCATAATGTTATCATCATCATATCAACATAAAGGGACCCTGTGGAGTTTTTGGCCAGTAGTAGTGCTATGGAGCCGTTGTTTTAAGAGACAAGGACTAAAGTGACACGATAATGTTTTCACATTTTCCACAAGACTTTAACAAAGGCAGTGAAGGACCAGACAGACAGATAGTGAGACAGACAGACAGGTAGTGAGACAGACAGACAGACAGAAAGACAGGTACTTTCAGTACAATGTGACTTTGTGTCTCTGTTTCCTGTCTGAAGGTGTTAGGTACGCTCCACGCTCCACGCGTTGTTCCGTCACGACCTGTTTTAGATTTGACTCTCTTACTGGATACCTCTCAGTGAATCCCAGAGAGCAGCCCCAGGTTCCCGTGCCGCTGCCAGGGGCGCAGCCCCAGGTTCCAGTCCACGTCCCGCTGCTTGGAGAGCGGCAGCCTCAGGTCCACGTCCCGCTGCTTGGAGAGCGGCAGCCTCAGGTCCACGTCCCGCTGCTTGGTCAACCGAGGTTACCCATGCCCTTCCATGAGTTTGTTTGTTACAGAGACAAGTGCAGGAAAATATGTTGGCTTCATCTCCACACAGAGACCTCCCACCTGTACGTCACATCAGCCTCTCTGTTCAGCTCTATAAGAGACAGACGCTCAGCAGACAGAGAGGAGGACTTACCTGTATATCACCTGGATCCCCACCTGTAATCCGTCTCTCATTGGCCAACCTCTCTGATTGACAGGTACATTTTCTTTGTTTAATACAGTCTCTTGTTGCTGGTTAACTGTCGTTGCTTTGAAGTTTTGGCTGTTGTTCAACAGATGACACTCTGCAGCCACAGAAGGATATTAACCAGTTAGTTGTTCAGCAGGTGTAAATGGTTTCTCTGAAGTAGATCTCTCTGCAGTTAGCTACAGTAGCTAATCCAGTGGGCTAGTTTTTGTGTTTACTTGCATTTAAAATTATTTCTCTATTTGGAAAGCATTAGGAGGCTCACGCTGCTCTGCTCCATGTAAGCCGTTTTGCACTTTATCAATGCGACTGAACTGATGAGCACAAAGCTGTTAAGACCCATCGTCGGAATGAAACGATAATGAGAAAAAGACCCACGTTGAAAAATAAACTTCACAGACTCATGATGGACAGCTTTTTAAAAAAGGATGAAAATCAATGCAGCAGAACCAGAGTTTTTATTCCACACTTTCTTCTCTCTTCAAATCTGGCACCTACATTACCCACAATGCACCTGGACCAGCAGTTGTGTGGTAGATCAGGGTGCGTTGTGCTAGTAGTGGCTAATGTAGCCTGCAGCAGAGATTTCTGGTAAGCTCACTTCTTTCTAACTCCACACCCCCATTAATTTAGTTCATTTATTTTGCGTATGTTTATTTGGACACACACATCAATATCACAAAAAATATTGTTGTCAATATTGTGATACTGATTGAAAAATGTCTTTGTCAAAGTCTTAAAATTTGATCTCAAAATGTGCGCAGCAAATCTGAAGAAATGAACAAACATGATCCTGAGTGACACCTGGACCCTGTCCTGCTTACATCACTTCTGCTGGAGTTCCTAGGCACCGCCCTCTTGTCTGCCAGCCTATCAGCTGTCCTGTTTATGCCACCAGCTGCTGGGAGACCGGGACTGGATCTGAGGTGTGCCAGTAACCAGAGCAACCTGTCTTCTGCTCTGGACCTGTATGGACTCGTACCTGTCTCACCTGGGTGTCCTCTGCAGGTGGCACTGGTGTTCGGTCTGTCCATTGCCATGGCAGCAGTCTGTGTGGGTGGGGAAGCTCACCTGAACCCAGCGGTAACCGTAGCGATGAGCCTGAGGCTTCGCCTGTGGAGTGCAGTGCTGTTGTGATTGGTCAACTGTTAGGGGGCGTGGCCTCTGCTGCACTGCTGCTGGGACTGACCAGAGATGTGACACCTGCTCTCAACCAAGTGAGTTTCATACAGAACAGGTGAGTCCATTACTGCCTCTCTCTTGACCTTATTATTTTTCTTTTTAGGTCTCCCCCGGTGTCCCGCTCCACCAGGCAGTCCTCCAGCTGGTCCTGGTTGTCTTGGCAACAGTCGATGTCCCCCTGCCGGCTGTGGTGTCTCCTCTGTTGGTTGGCCTGGCTGTCAGTCTGGGTCACCTGGTGGCTGTAAGTCCTGCAGATCATCACTCATTCAGAATCTGACCCCTCAGCATCTGTCTGCACCTGTGCTGACTGATCAGGTCCTGCCCCTCAAACTGAAGCACACCTGGCTGAAAAACAAAGGCAAAAAAGTTTCTCAAAATGTTTTTATCTCAAACATTAACTGTCTCTGTGGAAAAGATTATTTAATACAAAATCAAGATCATGAATGACTAAATCCAGATTGATTTTATCTTCTTTTTCGTGATGTTTAACTTCAGGTTAAGTTTCAGTCCAACTGATTTAGATTTTTATTAAGAGATTATTATTATTATTATTATTAGAGAGGAAAATTCTTTTCTTCTCAGCTTCCTGTTCAGATTTGACTGAGTGACAATCAGCAGCGGCTAAACATGAGGAGCTGCTTCCTGTCTCTCCTGTTCAGACAAATAATGGTTTACTCTAACATACAGTGAGTAAAGTGATGACTCACCTGGTCTCTCTACCTGTCTTTTTCTCTCAGGTGAGTGTGACAGGTTGTGGGATGAACCCAGTTCAGTCCAGCTGTCGTCACACTGGACTTCAACAACCACTGGGTCAGAACACACACACACACACACACACACACACACACACACACACAGAGTGTCACCCTCGGTCTCAGCTCTGATTGGTTGTTTCCTTTGCAGGTGTTCTGGGCAGGGCCGGGTCTGGGGGTGTGTCTTTCTACTCTCCTGAACGACCTGTTGCTACAGCCGTGCTGGCATCACCCCAGAGACTGGTGGGTGGAGCTAAAACAGCTGTATGTGTTTACAGATGAACAGCAGCAGGTGGCACTGTCACACGTCCCATAACAATACATACACACGTTAACTTGTTTTCGTCACTTAGGAGGACTTACATTCATTAGGAGAACAAGGAGACACACATTCCATTCACCACAGAAAAAGAAAATAGACGTTTTCTAGTGATTATAACTCGTGTACCTCATAATTATGACTTCATGTTACCCGAAAACGATGTCTTAATATCTGAACGCATTTTGTTTTTCACTTGGTAAATGCAGTGCACTTTTGTAAAAACAAAGACATGACATTTACCTTGACCAGCTGATGACCAGCTTACCCATAGAGTCCCCATAATGTGTGTGATTGATGTCCTCACAATGTATCCAACATACAGTATTACATTTATACAAGTAAAACACACATACTGAGCATTTATTCTATATTCTATTCACAAATATGCAAAATGTATCATGTTATGTGTTTCTCTAAAGCTTTTGATTGTTTAATCCTGACAATTAAAATCTGAATAAATCGACTCTTAAACTATCAGTCTGATATTCTCTAATTTTCCCAAAGCAACAGTGTGTGCACTAGTAACAGGTACTGTGGGTGCATCTCAGCCGGATCAGTGAGCTTGATCACCATCAACACACACTGGAGTTTATTTACACACCGTCCTGCTGCCCCAAATACTCACTAGAGCACCAAATGTGGATTCATCCACCACTGAAAATAGTCCCCAGCAAAGTCACTATTTCCTCCTGTTTGTCTGGTTAAAAACTACAGTGAGCAGCTGTTTGAGGAAATTACTGCGCCTTTTAACAGACTAACATGTTGGTTTGAGTCTGAACACGAGTTTGAATATTAAATAAATATAGAATCGCTGGAGTCGTGATCTGTGGTTGCGGGGTCGTGATCTGTGGTTGCGGGCCATCCACTGCCCCCATGCTGCTGCTCGGCAGCCGCTGCTGTTGTTTTTGGACTTATTATTAGTATTACTACTACCACATTGCTATTACTTTTATTTGTATTAATACTATTTCCACTACTGCTGCTTTACATCTGTATGTAGAACTGAACTGCGCTTTGCTACTGCATGTTCGCTTTCCTCATGCTCTGTCTCTCTCTCTCTCAACCCAACCACTCGAGGCAGATGACCGCCCACCCAGAGCCTGGTTCTGCTTGAGGTTTCTGCCTGTTAAAAGGGAGTTTTTCCTTGCCACTGTTGCTTGTGCTGCTCTTGGTGGGAATTGTTGGGTCTCTGTTCACATAAGGAGTCGGTCTAGACCTGCTCTTTATGACAAAGTGCTCTGAGATAACGTTGTTATGATATGGCGCTATATAAATAAAACTGAATTGAATCAGAAATACTTTATTGATCCCCAGGGTTGGTCTTGTTACAGTTGCTCCCATTCTAGAATAGAAATACATATAAGCATAAAGAAATTATAATAAATAGACCATAGGAAAAATGTGTATCATACTATAATAATTCTATAAATGTGTTAAAATGCAAGAATAGTATAAATAAATATTAGGCCAATGCAGTTAAATGCCAGAGAATACCAGAGTATTGCACAGTTGACAATATACATTATAAATGATGGGGTGAGGTAAGTGATGAGACGCCACCAGAGACTCCAGCTCCGCCCCCGTAATGGCACTGGCCATGTGGATCAGTTGGTTGAGTGTGTTNTTTTTGGACTTATTATTAGTATTACTACTACCACATTGCTATTACTTTTATTTGTATTAATATTAATACTATTTCCAATACTGCTGCTTTACATCTGTATGTAGAACTGAACCGTGCTGTACTACTGCATGTTCACTTTCCTCATGCTCTCTCGCCATGACTGTATTTTGGAATCAGCTGTGAGCATTGACCTGCAGAGAGGTGGATGAAGGGGAAATGGGGCAGGAGATGGAGCAGCAGGGTGGCCTGCTGGTATAGAGACCGTCCAGTACCCTCAGGGTTACAGTTTGACTCTTTCCACAAATCACATTTATGTTCAATGCTGTCAAAGCCCCGTTGAGCAAGACAGCAAACCCATATCTTCTTTTGACCTTTGCTTGAATGTGTATGTGCATTTTAATTATTATGAGAAGAAANTTCCACTACTGCTGCTTTACATCTGTATGTAGAACTGAACTGTGCTGTGCTACTGCATGTTCGCTTTCTTCATGCTCTCTCTCTCTCTCTATCTCTCCCTCTCTCGTTCTCTCCCTCCCCTCTCTCTCAACCCAACCGGTTGAGGCAGATGACCACCCACCCAGAGCCTGGTTCTGCTCGAGGTTTCTGCCTGTTAAAGGGAGTTTTTCCTTGCCACTGTTGCTTGTGCTTGCTCTTGGTGGGAATTGTTGGATCTCTGTACACATAAGGAGTCGGTCTAGACCTGCTCTTTATGACAAAGTGCCCTGAGATAACTTTGTTATGATATGGCACTATATAAATAAAACTGAATTGAATTGAATTGAATTGAACACTGCTAGCACGTTACACTCTGAGGAGCAAAGACGAATTAGCACTGGAGCTAGGAAACCTACAGGTATTTATGCCCAAGCTGAGGCTGTGTGGCTGATTACTGATGACTCACAGGTGATCCCACAGGACTGGCGGGAAACAGGCAAGGACCAGGAAGCACACACTATGCGTCACAATAGACAGGGAATGTAATAGCAAAACAGGGAGCAGAGGTCAGGGCCCCGGGCTGGACGTAACAAACTGGCAGGTTTCAGAACGTTGCAGACTGGCGCATCGGAAATAGTTGCAAGTTTGAACTCGTCTCGTTGCGATTCTTTGGTCTGACCTAGGCTTAACTGGACAATAGTTTAAGCCTTTGGCTTTTGTTCTGGATAGGCCCTCCGCATCTTGTGGCCTCATCTTCCACAAAAATCCACAGTGCCTAGAGCTCATTGGACAATGCTTCGGTGCTAGCTGGTAAAAGTAAACAAAACTGTCATCACAAACAAGGCATTATTTATTTACATTTCTCACAGTTTTTTACGATTGCTTACAGACTAAAATTAAAAGTAACACAAGGGGCAAAACCTCAGCCCAGATCTGCACAACTATAAGCATATTCTCAGCCTCACACTTTTTGCAAAACACTACACACAGTATTTTGCAAAACACTAAAGACACGTCTCTACCTTAGACACAGAAATCTAACATGATGTCACTTGTTTGCCATTTCAAGGCACTGGCTTTCAAAATACCACACCTATAACCAATTGATCAAACACGGCTGTCAGGTGTACAGACACTTAGGTGCTTACAGTTTTTACCGATTGCTTACACACTGAAAGTGAATGCTTAGACAAAAGCATCAAAATCTTTAACTTTTGTAACCATGCCTTAAACAAAAGCACCAGAAGTACAAACTCATTTTCTGCTTTGCACTTTGTTTGCAATTCTGCAACACACTTGCAAAACACTACACACTGTTTTTACATTAGATACTTTGTTCAAGAATGAAATCTCTTGCAATCATTGGGACACACATATGGAGTCATAGGAGTGCCATAAAAAAGAATAAATGTGGGAAAGAATAAGACAATAAATGTGGAAATATAAAGAGAAATAAATAACAGAATAAATAAATGTGGATATATAAAGACAAATAATTATTTTTCCTTTTGCTTTTGCTTTTCCCTTATTGCTTTTGCGCTTCCTTGAAGGGCCAAGCTGTCAATCAACTGGCTTTGGGCGGGCCTTCCTGCATGAATTGAGTAATCAATTCATGTACATATGAATCCTGCTTTGGCGGGAGCTTTTTAGCGCGGACAGGAAGTAGACGAGCATGCGCAGTGTGAAGTGGTTTGTTTGAATCAGGGAAGGAAACATAATGGCAGAAGCGGAGCAAGAGTTCTTTTAACACTTGCTCAGTATGTGGAGAAACATTTCAAACCAGATTATGTTTTAAGGATGGTGGAAGATGTCATGAAGAGTCTTGGGAAAATGTCTGCACTGACTAATACAGACAATGACATACATGACATCCGTTGCCACTGTTGCAGATTATGGCATGTAGGAAAAACGCTCTCAGCAAATTAGAAATAGACCTCTCCATGCAGATGACCAGATAACGGCCAGAACACCGGCACACACATTAGGAAGCAAATCATTTTCTTCCTTTCCCCGGCATCCAGCCCTTGCATTGCATCTACTTCCTGTTGCTAAAAAGCTCCCGCCAAAGCAGGATTCATGTGTGCATGAATTGATTACTCAGCTTGGGCAGGAAGGCCCGTCAAAGCCAGGTGATTGACAGCCTGGCCCTTCAAGAAATAGCAAAAGCAATAAGGGAAAAGCAAAAGCAATAAGGGAAAGGCAAAAGCAAAAGGGGAAAATAATTATTTGTCTTTATATATCCACATTTATTTATTCTTTTATTTATTTCTCTTTATATTTCTGCATTTATTGTCTTAGTGTTTTCATGTGTGTGTATGGAGTCATAGGAGTGCCATAAAAAAGAATAAATCTGGGAAAGAATAATACACTAAATGAACACCAATCAGTCTGAGCCTTAGCACTACAAAGGTAAGCTCACCTCTTTTGTGAAAACTTTGTAAACATGAAGGCAGTGAAAGCGAGAGGAAGAGGAAGAGAGGGAGAGGAGTAGGAGGAGGAGGACAAGAACAATTAAGGGGACCAGGCAATAGACGGAAGCGTATTTCCGATATTGATTACTGTGCTATAATTCTAATTCTAGTTTTGTTGTTTTTGTAAAAACCTGCAATAGAAAAAAAAAAAAGCTGTATTTTTTTTTTCTATTTTTGTGGTCATTGAAATGTAAGTAGATGTTCAGTACTGCAACAATCTTTCACAGAAGCTTGTATGAGAAAATTAAAAAACTATACACGGTACTAAAGACAGCAGTGTTTTATAAAGTATCAGTGTGTTGTTGCTGCTTTGAAAGAGTAATTCACACACTGCATGTGTGCTTCATTTTGTTGCAAAAATGCCACTTTGAAAAAGGATTGTGAGGTTGTGATTACAGAGTTTCATTTTGACATAGAGGTGAGATGTTTAGCTCCAAGTGTAGTGTCTTATTAGGCTTGTTGTGGAATTTGGCTCATCATGTCAAAACTCTACACACAAGTGTGTAAGCAATCGGCAAAAACTGTCTGTGCAAGGATGGATTCACCATTCAAGAAGATTCTTCCCTCGCTGTCTTGCAAGAGAGGACAGCCTGTAATGTGAATGAAGTGCTATGAGAAAATGCCTAGGTTTTTACATAAATTATGCTTTCTTTTTTGTCTCCACAAATGTTTTTGCTGTGTATATGTACTATATTCCATTTTGAATATGTTCTGTTCTGATTTTCAGTGCACAATGCAACCTTTGGAAATGCTTGGATGCATTGACTGATTTTACAATGTGGAGAGAAATAAATATTTTCATCAGTGTGCAGTACAGGTCTTGTACTCAATATATCCATGTACTTTACTCTCACAATACCGCTGAAAAAACCTAACCCAGACTATATAATTAGAAAAGTAGAAATGTTAAGTGTTTTAGATTGAGCTCAGCAGTGTGTAACTGGTTCAAGCAGAATCAGATCGTATGAACTGTGTGTGTGCCATGCGCTGACAAAATTGGGTTTTTATAAGTGATTGTATAGTTTTGAATAAAGTATTTCATTTTGCAAAACATCTGAGGTGTTTTGCTACTTGTGTGTGTGCTTGTGTGAATTGTGTGTAGTGTTATGACAAAATGAGCTCTGTTTTCAAAATCATGCTTAAGCAATCGTAAAAAACTGTAATCAGAGCATTCTCAATAATCACTCAAATGGACGGAGGTGCGTAGAAACAGCTGTTTACGGTTTGCAGCGCTCTCTCTCTCTGCAACATTCTGAAACCTGCCAGTTTACGAGACGGTGTATTATTTCCATAGCAATGACTCTCTGTACTTTCATTCTAACTACCGGTTAGTTGCCTGGAACAATCAATCACAGCAGCGTAGAGTTTAGAGCATCCCTCCGGTTGATCTAGCACCAACCCCCCTTAACACATCCATTGAATAAACTTAGGTTCAGTCCAATCACAAACAACAAGTGCTGTCCCTTTCTGTAATCTCAAATTTTGTTGTGTTTTGTGAAATGTTGTTATGTTTTGACCTTCAGGGACTCAAAATTTAAAAAATATATCAACCATCCATCAGCAACCACAGCAAAGGCATGGTCCCGTTTAATCCTAAATCTGGTGGGGGAACAGCTAGCAGGTTCCCATATGAGGGCCTCAGGCTGTGCATAGGGTGTAGGGGGAGAGCCTTGTGAGCCACGAAGAGCCTTAAAAGTAAATGAAGTAATATAATCTGAGATCATATCACATACATTAATATGATTAATATGATATCTTTTCATTGTTTTAGTTAAAAGGCTGGCCGCCACATTCTGTACTAGTTTCTGCTTTACACCTGTTAAAAGATTGTTGTTAGTATTCCAGTCTGGAGGAAATGAACGCATGGAGAACAATTTCTGCGTCTTTGAAAGTCAAACTGATGTAATGTTGGAGATATTTCTCAGATGGTAAAAACAGGACTGCAGGACATGCAGATTTTCAGGCCACAGCGCCTACCTCTACCTGTGCGTGACGTCTACCACGCTGCTGCGGCCCTATCTTTCTACATTGAGTTTGCCTTTGATAATGGCCATCAATAAGAGAATGTTTAATTTCATTTCAATAGAAATTTAATTTATATTTAATTTAGACAGATGAAGGTTAAGAGGTGTGTGCTCACTTTTAACTGGGCAGTTAAAAAACTTTTTTTTTCATGTCTGTGACATATTCTACAGATATAGACATTGAAACTGTAGTGAAAGAAGGTGTAATGTTGCTGGTTTGATGTCAGTATGATTATTATTTTTATTTTTTTTACTGTCTATTTTTGATGAGAACCTTGCGTGTCATGCAGAAAAAATAAGCGACCCTCCGAATCTCATGATGAGCGGTGCTGCAGCTAAATTGTAACCTGTTAACATGGGTGCCAAAATGGTTCCATGATGCACACACGCTGCTCAGCTTTGGTGGATTTGCTGTCTGATCCTGCAGCCAGCTATTGTTCTTTGGTCATGTTATGCAGAGCCAGATTATCCCACTAGGGGGCACTAGGGTAAAAATGAGATGCGGGCCCGTACTGAGCCCCTATTCTTCCCAATCTCTGTGCACTGCATGTATTTTTTAGTAATTAGTCATTAGTTTGTGATAACTCATCTTTAAAAATGCACCATGTCATCACAATATATACTGAAATAAAGATTAGACACAAGACCCCCCCCCAGAAGACGTTGAAGATGTTATGATGCACATTTCAGTTTATGACGTTCTTTAGTAGTGTCTACAGTATTAACAAACACATTTTACCACAACCTGATGAACAATTACAGTTTTCCTTGATGTGAACCACAAAGAGTGATCATCAGTATGAGTGTAGTGTATGTAGGGCAATTTTCTCTCCAGTCAAAAACATCAACAGTCTGCACTGTCTGCTGTTTGGAGAACAGTTTGAGCATGCCCAGACCATAGACTGTATATAAAGATGGACGATGCGTCTCCACTTCCTCCTACTGTACAAAAATGAAGCCAAAATATCCCGGATACGGGAGCTGCCATCTTGTGCTGGTGACATCATTTGGAGCCAGAGTCTGCATAGTAGTGATCTGCGGTGGAGCCGTAGTATCAAGGTATCAAGCTTCATTTAGTTTCTCCACCCGTACACAAAGCTTCATTCAGTTTCTCCACCCGTACACAAAGCTTCTCCACCCATGCACAAAGCTTCATTCAGTTTCTCCACCCGTGCCCACAGCTTCTCCACTTGCGCACACAGCAACACAAACCAAACACAGCATATAAGATGGAACATGAATCACAGACGTGTTGTTTTGCACACATACACACCTACGCACACACATACACACACCTGGGCCTGCACGACTGAGCGAGAGAGGAAGGAGTAAAGAGACTGAGGGAGTGTGGAATGTCTGGCTGCACCTTCAGCAAATCAACTGCAAAACAAGTTTTACCATGAGGACAGGAGGACCTCCACCTGACCTCAACCTCCCTGCTCCTCCCTCCAACCAACCAACCAACCAACCACTACTCTGTATTAGCAATGATCAGCATTTCATTTATGTGAGAGCCCCTATTTTCTAGGCTGTCTACCCTGATAAAAGCAGTAAAAGTGCTTAGCAATGGTTTGAGGAGTCCTGTCTGTTTAACCCTGCAGGGACCAGAGAGCATCATCTGTCCCCCCAACACTAAGACTATGTCAGCTGTTGTAGATAGATGTGTAGCTGAGAGAATACCTGTGTATAGGTTCAGTCATAATGTGTCTTGTCAGTTTAATGGTAAGGTTTTATTTGATGTAATATTGGATGTCAAAACGTCTTTTATCAGGAATTGCCACAATAGAATTAACACCTTTAAATATGCCATCAAATGTTTTAGCCAGCAATAAAAATGTAGAAAGGTTGACAAATTATTCTTGACCTTGGAAACTGCTGTTTGGTCAAGATTGAACTGTCAACCTCAGCTGTGAAGCCAAGATGGACAAGAAGTGCTGCAGGTGCTCAGAATCGTTCGAAATTCTCAAGAGAGTTAGTTCTACATCTTCGCGTGCTTGTCTGACTAATTTCAAGGTTTTACATGGATTACATTTTACAAAAAGCAGACTGAGCAAGCTGATTGCTCTTTCTCCTACAAATCCCACCCATATATTTTATTCTTGTCCAAAGATAAAAGGGTTTGGGATCTTTTTTAGTACAACATTGCTCTCCCTCCCTTGATTACCATTTTTGGCGTGGCTGAAGATTCAGTTTTACAAAAAAAAAGATATTGTGGCTTTTGTATCACAAAATGCACCCTCAATCTCTTCTTGGCTAGAGGATTTGATTAGAAAAAATGAGATCTTCTTTGAGAGGTTCCACTGATAACTTCTATAAGAGATTATGGCCATCTCTGCCGTAAGTGATCCCTCCCCAGCTCCAGACAAAGCGGAGGGAGCGAGCAGGCCGAAATAGGTCATGAGAACTTCAACAAGACTTGCTTAGAGGGGCATCTCAGCGACACTGGAGAGTGTCGAAGGTTTCACTGAGTGCTGTGTCTGTACTCAAGATGGCTGAGTGAAAAAGAGAGGCAAGCGCTAGGTGCCCTGAATGTTACCACCTGATTGGGCGGGAGTGCAAATATCTGTCTCAGGGTGCCGAGGCAGAGACTTGATGGGGTAAACTATGAAGCCCGTTAGAGGGTAAAGCACGTATGAAATAGAACTATTACAGAGTACACAGCTTCAATCCAAGATATTCAGTGTGTGGTAGGTGGCACAAACAAAACAAGAAACAATGGAGCAAATGGAGATGAGACAGTCATGATGAGTCAGTTATGACGGCGTCAGCCTCATTTACACAATGCTGCACAATTTCACTTCAGAGAGAGAGAGAGTTGTGTCCTTGAAAGGCTTTTGGAAGGTCACACTGGAGTTATATAACCTTTGCTTCAAACAATCTCATGTTTGAGTCTAAAGCTTTTCAGCAGATGAAACTCTTGCAGTCTGTCGTCATCTGAAGCATAAATGTCATTTTATGTCTATTCAGTTTTGCATCCAGCTCTCTAAATGTGCGATGTCTTCCAGCTGTTGCGTGGTTGTCCTTGAGGCAGACCTGTGGGTAAACAGTCAAAGGATTTCACGTTCCACACGTTCAACAATGTTTCACAGAGGGCAGGCCCCACCCACTGTCACATATTGAACCATAGTAACACCGCCGTCCTCAGACATGCTGTTTGCATCCACACTTCACAGGTCACATGACAGCCTTCGTGTTGTGTAATGTGTTTTCCTCCTGCTCACTCAGAGAGACAGAGGTGCAGCTGTTTATGTTTCTGCATGTCTGCAAAGTGTTGAGAGCCTGATGACTTTATCAACATGTTGAACTGGAAACAGTTAAAAAAAACATCACATGCACCTCAACATGAGGGAAAAAATGCAAAACGAGCAGGAGGACAAGACACAACTTTATTTGAATGCCAACATGTTTTAATTGGCACTACATATCCCACCTAAATATGCAGCGGAAGTAAAATGACACAGAACTGAATTGTTATGGGAACATTTTGAAAATCACACTTGCTTCCTGTCGTTCTCAGAATCAGTTAAGACCATCTTTGTGTGTTCAGTAAAGGCCTCCATAGAGAAACAGCTCTGGGCTGGGAGCTGATCTGACACAGTGGTCAAAGTTGTAATTAGGCTACTGGTCATATGACATGATTCAGAAAGACTTCTTTCCCATACAAGACCATTCTAAAAGAAATGACAAAGTAACTGAAGAACATTCAAAAACAACTCTGCGTTATTATAACTTGAGGCTTTAGATCCAATGAACAGGAGCCCCTTGTCCAGAACCATTCCAGATTTACTATGTTCAGTAGATTTTTTATCCAAAGTGATTGCATCCAGATAATAAGGAAATGTAGGATTGTAAAATGGTTTTCTTGGCAGATGTAAAACCAGAAAATAACTTTCTCTGTTGTATCAACTTCAGATTAATCAAGGATTATACAACAAGTATTATGATTATAGACCATGTTCATAAGACCTGCTAATGCTCTGTTAACATGACTCCAAAACTGACAACGCCTGGACACTCCCAGATCATAGGAAGACACTTTTCTGGAGAGTTCGAGTTAAATACATGACAAGTATAGCTGAGTTGTAGTTTCATCTGGAATCTCTCTCTTTGTAGGGTGACTGTATGCTCTATGAATATCTTTAGAATGAATGAGATTATGATTTGATGTTATATTAAGATTCAACCATATATTATCCCAACCAGGTTCTGGTTACTGAAATTTTGTAAATCCTGGGTTCCATGATTATATAACCAGAGGAAACAACAGATACCGCCTTTTGCTAGCACACCCTTTAATAAGGCACCCTGTATGTAGCATTTATAAGTTGTGACTAATGGCTTTATTAATGATTAATCAATTATTAGCTAATGCTGTCGTTGGGGGTTGCTGGAACCCGCTGGTCGCTGGCCCATTCTGCATGGAGTGTCTTGAGTCTGTGTGTGTGGGTTTCCTCCCAAAGACCTGCAGGGTAGGTGAATTGGAGATTTGGCCGAGGCTGTGAATGTGAGCGTGAACATCTGTCTATATGTGTCAGCCCTGTGATAAACTGGTGACCTGTAAAGGTGTACCCTGCCTCTTGCCCAATCAGTGCTGAGATAGGCTCCATAACCAGGAGCTACATGAGTGGGTATAGATGAAACTGAAAAAAATCATGGAAGCAACACTTGAACGATAAGGCCCAGGGTGAAAATGCTCTATAATCAGATACCACTCAGATGAGGTGCTCAGAATCATTGAAAGGTTGAACATGCAAAGTCCCATGGCAGTTCAGCAAACTCAATCTGCTGATAAAGACTGTGTGACACATCAAAAGCTCCAGAAAAAGCATGTAAGTGGACCTTGAGTTGAAATTTTTTGTCAACTACTGTTTCTAAATCTCCAAAAGAGGAAAGAATATGAAACATTGTAACAAAAATCAATTCAGTTCAGTTCAGATCAGTTTGTCATATTTCATAGTGAACATTCTCTACTTCAAGAGGCAGGGTACACCTTTACAGGTCCATCCCGGAATGGCAAGTCATTATGACACTTCACATCTACTGTTTTATATCTATGGGTGAAAGTCTATGGTCTGTTTATTGTAGTGTGACTGCTTTTCTCTGCAGTATGTGGGGTTGACATGCTGGGGACAGATGATGAACTAGAGTGAGCTGGCTCAAAAATTGACAAATGAATGAAAGAACAAAAATAAGGTATCTCTATGTTCCTTCACACCTTCAGAAAGCTGTGCGAGTAAAGCCCAAGTGGAAACTCAGTGATAGGAAACCACAAGAAGCTGTATAGCTCAATCCTGCCACCTAGTGGTTGGTATAGGATCAACAAGCAATGTTTTGTCAACCCTTGTTACCAAGCTCAAGAATGAACTTTGAAACTCAACTTTCAAAATGATTTTAAAGTTGTTAACGTCACCGAGTTAGGAGCAAGTCCTGTGTTACAATTCACCATTTTCAACTCACTGAAATAAATGTGGAACCTGATTCTGTTTACAGCTTGAGAGCGTACTCACTGTACTTTTATAAAGTTGAGGGACTTACAAGCGACAAAAACAATGGTCTGAATTTGTACAGCAGAGGTGAAGATATCCTGACTTTTAGCATGGTTCAAGCTCCAAAAACACTGGATCCTACATTTCCCACAATGCAACCAATAGCATCTTTCATTAGAACCCACTGCCTCCTCAACACCTAACCTCCAGTTTATAACTCAGGTTTTCTGTTGATATAATCAGGGTTAATTTCTCAGACTTAACAAAACTTCTCCAAAGCCAAAGACATTTCACAGGCTGGGACTGCACTTTGTGTGCAAAATACAGTATGTGGATGAAATAAATAGTTGACTGAGACAACTTGACAGTGTAATGAGACACATTACAGAGCATCTGTCTTTCAGTCCTATCACAAAATGGTTAATGAAGTCACACTTGGAAGCAAATTGTTTCAACCTTTATTAAACATAGCTTGCAAGAGATAAATATTACAAAGTTATTTCCTCCAAAATTAGCTTATTTTTTTCAATCAATGCATAATTGTCAATCAACTGGCAGTATTCAAACAGCATTATTTTCTTTTACTTTTTTGAAGACCGTTAAATATCAAGTATGTGCAAAAGGTCAGGATTGATGTAAGCAAAACAAAATGGACTTCAATTAGTCTCCAGTTGATTTCATCATCTGTTTCTGATTCCACAGATGTTTATTTCAACATTGTCAACATTACGCAAAAAGAAACGCTTCTACAGGTAAATTGAAAATTGAAACAAACTGATTTTGCAATTAAATGTTTCCCTGCATTAGCAACAACAACTAATAGAAGATAAAACCAAACAGTAGAGGACCATACATGTTGTATGCTGGTGTTGGCAGGAAAAGTGATCACTGATTCAGGGTCAGCTCTTCTCAGGTCAAGCAGCAGCTGTGGCTATTTAACAAAAAAACATTATATAAAGTCAGAGCAGGGTTCCACTAATGAAAGATTATACATGGATGGAATATTTAGTGCCAAACTTTGGTATAGAATTTACCATTTTTATGCAAAAAATTCCAATAGTGTTACCTCCAGAAATACCTTCTTAGTGGACAGGCCTCAGAAACACCATGCAAACCATGGTGACCTCCTGAAACTCAGGTTAGGATCATAACAGTGTTTTTGTGTGTTTAAGCCAATTTACTGAAAATCATAAAATCATGACTGACTGTTTATCAAGTCATTGATATTTTGTGTTTTTGCCTATGCTCTAGACAGTCATTGATTCCCAGTCATTTCAATAGGACATTGGAATTTAAAAGTTGATTCACCAAAATGTTACACTAGTTTATAGGCATATAGATTATTGTTTATTTGTCCAGGTTTTAAGTTGTCTGTGCTGCTCACAGCCTTGAAAAATGACTGTTAAAACAGCAACATCTCTTCCACAATCAATGTCCTGTTAATCTTAGTCACTGAACAGCTGCAACTCTCTTCCATCGAAGAAATAGTCCGTATGAGAACTGTCTCCATTGCATTCTGTGGATTCTTCAGAGCAACAGGGACACTGGAAACCATGGATTTTGGAAAGAGATGTTACTGTTGACATTTTAAGTCTCATCTTTCAAAACCAGTCTGGTCCTTTAGTGACAGACCAGTATCAGCAAACTGATACATCAATCTGATCCTGGACCAAACCATTAGTTCAGGAGGGTCCCTCAATTCTAATCCAACACACACACACACACACACACACACACACACACACACACACACACACACACAGTAGAACATTCAAAGTGCTTTTACCTAGACCAAGTTCAAGAAAAGATTATGTAAGACACAAAGTTATTTCAATGCCCCAAAAGAAAATAAATGTTCTGATGTGTAATGTGTACCAGACTGCAGACCCTGTCTGTCTGAACCAATGAGCACTTTCCTGCAAACTCTAACTAGTCCACAACCAAAGCGAATGCATTCAGGGAGACCGCTTCATTTTGGGTGGGGTGGGGTGGGGTGGGGGGTGGGTGGGGATTCCAAACATTTTGCACATTTGTTACACAATAATACACAGTGATCACAAAACAAAATGACAAGCTTCACAATATTCATGGCTTTTTGTTTGCTTTTCTACACAATATACAACCATTTAATTTCTTTTTTCAGTACAAGGGAGGAAAAAATGCTTATGTACAATAAGTCATTATTACTTCAAACCTAGCAAATATCGTGTCATTTATTTCATAGTGAATACATTTGTTTATTTTTTAAAACTGCAATAGAAAGAAAACAGAATTCAATTGAGACCTCAGGAAAAGAATGACTTGTGAAATCTAAAAATTGAAATTCGAAAAGAATCTGCAGTCCAAATACAAAGGTGTGTGGATGCATCTGCAGAAGAGCAAGAGAGACTGGAGCTTTTTTTTTCTTCTTAAACTTGGCAGCAAAAGGAGATGCATGACTGAAAAAACATTGCTAAAATCAAATTGTGAGTGGCAGTAAAAATGTACCCCAGACATTAAAAACACATGAAAATATATCTCTACATCCAATTTCAACTGTTCCACCAAAGGGAAAATTGATTAATGTTTTTTTTTTTTATATAATAAACAAAAATTACATTTTCCAAGTGTAAACTTCACTTTACATCTCTGAATCAAATCCTAGGTAGTTTCATAGTCTTGGCCTAAGCCTTCCATTTCACTGGGTTGTTTATCATCGGATCATTCTGATGCGGTGACGGGCAGGTCTGGATTCCTCAAACAGATTTTCCTTGCATCATAACGTGATGAACCAGAACACATCAATCTGTCTGGCTGGAAAAACACCATAACCACTATGCATATGTGGATAGTGGAACTGTAACGATGCAAAGTGTAATGCTGACACAGATTCACATAAACAAATACACATGACGATGGAGATGTGCAAAGGCTGTGCAATTACACCACAAATCTCTCCACCGTGTGGAGCTCCTTCAAGGACATCCATTGGAGAATGGACTGTTAGTTATTAAATATAGTCGAGGCTACAGAACCAGAGACACCTGAAGACTGTTGGGGTGTGGCTTAGGATCAAATTAATAACATTATAGTAAAATTGAGCAGTTTGAAAAGGCAGATATTTTCTGCAAAATAGCCTATATATAACTGTGATACAATTTATCCTAAATTGTCTTGGCTTGAGAACAGGAGCTCATGAGAGAACTGAAGTCCTTGCCCTTTTTAAGCTAGCCTGTACTCCACTAGCCTTGGCCAGACAATTGCTACGGATACATGCACACTAATTTTCTACTATTATTCCGAATATGACAATATTCTGAATTTGCTTCGAGGCAGATGACCGCCTCCCAGAGCCTGGTTCTGCTCGAGGTTTCTGCCTGTAAAAGGGAGTTTTTCCTTGCCACTGTTGCTTAGTGCTTGCTCTTGGTGGGAATTGTTGAGTCTCTCTAAACATAAAGAGTCAGTCTACACCTGCCCTATATAAAAAGGGCCCTAAGATAACTTTGTTATGATATGACGCTATATAAATAAAACTGAATTGAACTGAATTGATATGGTCCATGTAAACGGCATATTCTGTTTGGATATTCTGAATTAGGCCTTATTCCGAATTTGGCATTTTCTGATTAAGACGTGGGATATGCAAACATTTTTCGGGTTTTAGGTGCATTCTTTGGACATGTATACAGTGCATTCAGAATATACTGTACGTCTCAATTGGGGTTTTTACAGCAGTTTGCGACACCACGCCTCTTGCCTGGAAAAAAAAAAAATCATGTTTTGACGCAAAGAAGCAAAATGGCTCAGTGGCTCCAGCCGTTCCACTTTTCCATATTTAGATGTGATAAACGACATGTCAGAGCATCAACCACTGTCAAACACAGTAAATGTGAACGGGACTATTAGTGGAATATTCGTTTTCATTAGCCAGGTAAACAGTTTAGTAGGAATATTGTCTTTTTTGGAATAAGTGCAAAAACCAGAATATTTTGTGCATGTAAACGTAGTCACTGTGCTTTTCCCAAAAAAGCTTTCTTTCATTGGTCTTTCAAAAAAGGCTCAAACTGTAACACAATCTGCCACTGCATTAGCAGATGAACTGAGCACTTCATCACACAACAAAGGACAATTATTTTGTTAAAATGACAATTTCCCAGTTAAAACGTGTGTTTAGATTTTACTAGCAATCAGAAGAGCGGATACAAATTTAGTTTAGAACATGGATACAAAACCACAGTATAACATTTTAGCTTTTCAGACAGAAGCCCTCCATGAGAAATAACACTGAGCAATGAAAATTAGTGGAACAGAGGTGAACCCAGAAGCGGGGCTTTGTTAGCTACTAGCTAACTAGCTGGTGGGCTAATTCAACAAAATTTTACACTACTACTGCCAGCTTCTACTACTGTACAGACAGTAGTTATGTTTCAATCAAAGGTATTGACAAGACTGACCAGTTCAAGACACACACACACACTCTCTTAGATATGAAGTGCCGAGAAGCTAAAGCTTTAATTTGGGTTGTTTTTTTTTTTCGCTTGCTTTTTAGCATCACTTGCCATTCAGCAGATAAAGAATAAGAATCTACCACCATGCTAGCTGTGTGGCTTTACTTAGCATAGCAGTACATTAATCTAAATTCCAATGTCAGCATGCTAACATGCTCACAATGACAATGTTAACAAGGTAAGTAGCAGGTATAATGTTTACCATGTTCATCATCTGAGTTTAGCATGTTAGAATGCTAACTTTTGCCAATTAACACTAAACACAAAGTACAGCTGAAGCTGATGAGAATGTCACTAGTTTTGCAGGTATTTGGTCAAAAACCAAAGAACCTGACAAAGTGAAATTTTGGAACGGGAGTGTCTGCACATAGTTGTACAAAGGATTAAAATTTAGAGTGCGAGTCCAGAATGAACTAACTGAGTGTAATGTAACCAGGCATATGCTTAGATAGCCAACAAGCAGATATTATCCAAACACAAAAGTAATCTGTAACTGTTCCATTCACACACATAAACTGCACAGAAACTGAGACAAACATTTTGTTAGACACATCAGCCGTTTCCCAGGAACTGAAGGAATCCAGCATGGCTGCCAAAAGGTGTGTTAGACCACCTGTAACCCTGTGCAACAGTGTCAGTCTCATGTCAATGATGAACCTGTGCCATAGTTTCACCACATTACAATCTGGATGTTCTCTATAAACACCTGCCTGGAAGATGTATGACATGTATTGGACTTTCCACAGGCATCCTAAAATAAGTCACTAAAACAGTCTTTGCATGGTATTTTGCACATTTCCAAAGTGGCAGTTGACAATTTGAGACTTCTTTGTAAACTGAGGCTTTCGCCTGGTCGTCAATTATTTGACTAATCAGACTGAAATGTGTTGGATGGTCAGCTCAGAGCCCCTTGTGGACTACCTGCTTTTCCCATCTCAAACCCAAACTGACTTTACAGCCTCTGTGTCCGTCTGTAAGGACTCACCATTTTCCATGAATAATACTGCACATTTACTGAACACTGCTTGAAATGGCTGAGCTACTGCAAACTAGGAGCCCACCACTCCTAAGGAAACCAGTGAAGTGTTGTCAGTACACTTTACATTAGGGCTATGACAATGTGGGTGATTTACTGCCACTACCAAAAATGACACACTTAAGACTTGACCTGAACACTTCCTTCTTGTTAGGGTTGTGCGACAGTACACTTATTAAAACCAGCAGCAGCTTATATACAGGCTGGGTCTCACCGCAGCACACTGGGCACCAGGGATTTGGAAACTGACACTTGAGGTCCAACATTTACAGAGATCAACACAGGCAAAGTAATTTATGATTAAACCATTCATCATTCATTAAAGCATACCTTGATGCAATCCACAATACTCAGGACATCTCCCCTGACTCTCTGGTCGGCCATCAGCCAGAATCCAGACCTTAGCCACTCTCAATTGTAACATTCTTTTCCTCTTTTAAAAAAATGTTTTTCCAATTGGAAATATGCAAAGTGCTCCTCTGGAGTGAGGCAACTTGTGTGCATAGCATGCACACGATGATTGATCCATGTCTCTCCCATAAAAGATATAATCCACATCCTTTTTTTTCCCTCTGAAGCTAGGTATCTATACAAAATCCATACAGATATTTCAATAGTTTCTGTTTTTAAGCTATGTTGATTATTATCGTCTCCGGGGGCAAATACCTCTCAGGTACACCACCATTTCATTAGGAGACGCCGCAAAAAAACAAACAAATAAACAAACCCAAAAAAAAAAAATGGGGAGGCAACAATCAGAAAACAATCTAAAAACCCAAATATAACAACAAAAGGAACCCAGATTTCTAGGTATAGGATGCGCAAAATGTGCTTCCACCTTCAGATTTGAGTTCTTCTCACTTTCTCAAAGAACATGTGATGCCAAAAGGAGCTGCTGGGTAAAAAGGGTTCAGTCTGTGCATACTGGATAACCAAAGGTATTGAGGGGGGACATGAAGGGGTCAGTGGAAGGTAATGAGATGGGATGGAACCAGGAGGGAAAACTTGCTTCTTTCTGAGTGGAGACCATCATCCTCCTGTGAATACTGGGTGAGTTTGCATCCTCCGCCCTGTCAGCTCCCTCCTTGCTGGAGTCTGTACCGACTGCTGGTCCAGTGAAGGTGCAGTCGGGACGTTGCTGCATCCGTCAGTCCTGATTAGTACAACTACAGTATGTCCCATGTACATCCATTTGGGTAACTGTTCAAATCTGTAACAGGACAGGGCTGACATCTGAAATGAAGAAACTGATGATGACCTTTTGATGGGGAATGGTGGGAGCAGACTAGCAAAAGAAAATGTTTTCCAAACTCTGATCATTTAGGATTCTCTTTTGTATACATCTGCATCTTTTCTCAGTCATTTCCAGTTATTTAGCTCTGATGGTAGCAGGGGGTCTCCTCAAGATTTGGGGGTGCTGCCCTGAACTTCTGGTTGAACATGCCAACACTTCAGCTGCATATCAGTGTGAAAACTGTTTTTGAAATTGACCCATTTGACGAGATAAGTGAAGGTGGTCTGCTCTCAACTTCAACCACACCCCCACCCCACGTTCTCCATTTTCAGAATGGGCTTCATCCTCTTTTCAAGAGCAAGCAGAGCAGTTACTAACTTAATATTTATTGTCTGTCTTTGTTCCCATCAGTATTTCCCACTTTGTTACTTCAAGCTAGTGAGCCAACATTTTTTCAAAAGCTCCAAAGCCGTTAAACTTTATGTTGCATAGCAACCAGAATGCACCCTGTTGATCTTCTGTTACTAGCAATAGTCACATCTAAGCTTTATAATTGAGTGGAGAAAAAAAATCTTATATGATTGTGGCCTAAAGTGACCCTACAATGATTCACTGTCACTCCCCAAAGTAAAAGGAGAGACAGCTGAGAAACAAAAAATGAACAAAAATCTTATATGATTGTGGCCTAAAGTGACCCTACAATGATTCACTGTCACTCCCCAAAGTAAAAGGAGAGACAACAAAAAATGAACAAAAAACACTTATAAAAGAAAAAAGCATAATGAGTAATAGTAACTGAAGCAAAAATGGTAGTTGCGGGTATAATAATAGTGCTACCAACAGCGATAATAATGGGAATTATAATTGTTAAACAACGCTGACGAAGAAGTATTTACTACAATAAGAACATTTGAGATGCACTGACAGTTTAGTGTCTTTGTCCGACTTGGTGGGTTTGCATGGGTTGGTTTAAGGTAGGCACACGGACAGGCACTGCATGCGATGGGGTGATGGGGCTGGGATGTTGGTTGATCTGGGAGTGCTTCAGTATGGGGTAGGAGGGCAGGATAGGGGTGGCTTCAGAGGGGCAGGAGGGCTGGGCGGTGCTCATTTCTGTCCGGTGATGGACTGCGATATGGATCGAGGTGGGATCATGTCCAACAGGTACTCTCTCTGCCGGTCTGCTAAGCTGGAGCTCTTATGGGCTCCAACTGCCGCTGGGTTCAGATAGGCAATATTTAACCCTGTGGGAACAAGACAGACAAAGATCCTATAAGGTCTATCAACAGTTAACTTAACAACAGTTAACAGTAAACTTTAGGCTTTGGAGTTTCCATAAACTCTCAAAAAACTCTCTTTATTTACTTCCAATTGCAGAGATAACCATTTCTTTATTTGAAACAGACTTCTATTAGATACATGCTGTTAGTCCTAATATTATTTGTTTCTAGTGTTTTTCATATGTTAATAAGATGTCTCCCTCTTTTCTGCTTGCATGTTTACCTGTTATCTTGATAACCTCAAAATGATGTCAAAGTGAATGGGAACAGTATATCTGCTGAAAAGAGAAAGTGTTCTAAGCAGAGTGATGAGTATGACATGACTGTTGTTGTAATGATAGGATTAATGCTCTGGAAATGGACATTATACTGTATTGTCAATACAGTATTCACAGCGGATGTGAATCCTGCTGGGAGTGAATAGGAGTAAAGCTGCTCGGCCTGATAACATTCCTGGCCGTTTACTAAGAACAACCAGCTAGTCTATGTCATTATTGACATTTTCAACATATCACTGTCACAGGAGAGTGTTGCCACCTGCTTCAAGACAGCCACCATCATCCCAGTACTTAAAGGTCTGCAGTGTCAACTACCTCTCTGTGGTACTCACCCTCATTCTGATGAAGTGCTCTGACAAACTGGTTCTCCAGCACATCAAAAATAACATCCCAGCACCAAAATGGGGAAGAAAGGTGATTTAAGTGACTTTGAACATGGCATGGTTGTTGGTGCCAGATGGGCTGGTCTGAGTATTTCAGAAACTGCTGATCTACTGGAATTTTC
>LKNJ01006226.1:0-18496 GCA_002120245.1 Maccullochella peelii | reverse complement strand
TTTAATAAAGCTTAGTTACATATTTAATAAAGCTTAATTACATATTTAATAAAGCTTAAGTACATATTTAATAAAGCTCAGTTACATATTTAATAAAGCTTAGTTACATATTTAATAAAGCTTAGTTACATATTTAATTCTGAGTTTGTTGATTTTCTGCTTTAAAAGATGAAATCATTCAGTCATTCAGAGTCAGAGCTGCAGACAGAATTCAACACCGGACTTCCAGCGAAGTGAAAAACAAAACTGTTTAAGAGCATAGAAAATAAAATAATATAAAATAACAGCAGGATGCAGTTTGCACTTAATGCTGCACAATCTGTCACAGGCAGAAATATGCATGATGTATATTTTAAATCAGTTCTTTAAAGCCTCCTGACTGATTCATAAACTATATTCATGAAGTGAAGCTGTTGCATTCACACACCAACATCAGCCTCAAACACCGCAACGGTTCAGGCGTTCAATGATTCATTTGTAAACAGGAGGCTTTTATTTTGAAAACACTTCCGGTCCGTGGTTAACTCAGTGCACCTTGACGCAGCTCAGTCCGTCTATAAACCGCTGGGGTACTCCAGCTGTGGGTCCAGATGCGGTGATGGGGGGACCGGGAGGCTGACAGGTCTCTGCCGGGTTGCAGACACTCCACCGCGGCTGTGACTGGCCTCACACACCGCCTCCTCCTCCTCCTGCAGCCGGTCCATCATGCGGGACCCGCGGAACTGGACCCCCGCAATCGGCCCGGCGGAGCGGGGCAAACCAGCCACCTACACCGGGGACAAGAAGGCGAAGCTGGTGGCCAAAGACAACAAGAAGTGGGTGAGACTGGCCACCGTGGTGGTCTACGTCCTGTCCGTGTCTCTGGCCGCAGTCCTCCTGGCTGTTTACTACAGTCTCATCTGGAAACCCACAGCTGGACCCGGACTGACCCGCACCGGGACCGGGACCTCCAGGACTCAGATGAATATGACTGATACTAAAGCAGGTACAAATGATCAAAATAAGACCAGATGTAGACCTGATACTCAGCCTGCAGGCAACAGATCTATTGAGATCAATAATAATATTGATAAAGACAGCCGCGTGTCCTCTAACGAGTCTGATAAAACCAGTAAGGACAGAAACACTCACAGTACCGGATCAGTGGAAGTCTCTCCCGGGGTCACTGACAGTCGGACCGCTCAGGTTCCCCTGGTTCCCTCCACCGGACCGGCCGAGCCCCCTCAGGCCGCACCGGGCTTCACCTTTCCGGCCCCGACCCCCGCCGAGCCTCCCGCTGTGACCGCGGAGGATCTGTCCAACCTACCGACACACCGGTCCGCGGGGGGCCGGGACCCGGAGGCTGGTGTCGGATGGACGGAGACGGACTCCTCCGGGTCCGGGATGGAGGAGCTCAGTAACGGTTCTGAGGAAAAGTGACGAATTATTAGCCGGATACTAGTTTCTCTTTCAAAATAAAACACACTTTATGTTGTGCAGTTTGTGACCTGATGTAGGATCATTATTGTGACGTACAGGTGCAGGTCTGGCTTTATGTGGTCTGGATCCTTTAACTGTGTCTGTGTCTGTTTTATTAAAGTCTCTTTATTAATGACACTGTTTGAAATCTGCTTTATGACATCACTAAAACCAAGACCAGGACTTCAGTTCTCAGCTCCACCCAAGTTAAAGAAAAGATAAGACACAGTTTCCTCTCAAGTCTCTTCTGATGTTTCTTATATTTAATATTTTGACTGTTTCAAGAATAATTCTCCTTTTTCAGAAAATGTTCTTCTGTCCTCATTTTGTAAAAAACTAAAACATTTACAAAAAGCATTTCATGCTCTTAAACCTTTTCCCCTTAAAATCCATTAATTCAACCAGAAAACACAATTTAAATGATTTTAAAATATCCAATAATCCAGTGATGAGTGAAGCCCATAAATCTGACTTTGACATTTTAAGGAAAGCGGCATAAAAGATTAATCTGGCCGCCATCTTTGTTTGGGTCAGGAAGTGGAACAAACAGGAGCTGCAACCATTAATCAATAATCGATTAATCGAACAGTTGCTTCCAGCTCCTTAAATGTGACAATTTGCTGCATTTCTGACAGTAAATGAAGAGTCCTCAGGTTTTGGACTGTTGAAACTGTGTCGAGCATTTTTCACAATTCTTTGACATTTTATTGACTAAACGATTAGTGGTGAAAATAACCGGCAGTCCTGTTTTCTTCCGTCAGGACAGAAGTGTCAGCAGGAAGGTTTGTCACCGACCTGCTGCTGATTTCTCAAATCTAAAACTGAAGATTTAATTAGAAGTAGACCGGTGGATTCAGTTCGTCTCCTCGGGTCTCGTCTGACCTTTGACCTGCTGTTTCTGTCCGAGACGAATCTGACACAAACTTCCTGTTTGATGAATGCAGGAAGGAAGAGACTCTTTTACTGCGCGTTTCCCTGTTGGCACCGGTGGAAATAAGTACTGAAGTACAATCATGAGGTACTTCTACTTTATTTTAGTATTCTCAACATATGATACTTTATACTTCTACCCCTCCAGGGGCATATTGTTACTTGTACTTTCAAATTGTGGTATTTTTACTTGTTGTCGCGTCCAATCAGATGATGTTGTTTTACATTATATTATTTAAAAATCATTTTTGTGGTCAGATTGGCACCAAATTCAGTGTCATCAGGAAAATGTATTGTTAACCTGCTGCTAAAAAACAAGATGAAATATTAAAAAATGTCCGACATGTTGTTGAACTGGAGGAGACAAACTGCAGGTCTGGAGGGTTTTTACACAATGTGTTCCAACAAAAACACTTTTCAGTCAAAGATTAAAGTCATGCAGCTGCAAACGGAGAACAAGATTAAAAATCTGATTGTTGAAAATCCTGTTTCAGTGTTTTATTTGCTAAAAGTTTATTTTGAATAACAGAAAAAGCGATACGTAAGGAAAGTATGGATATAAAGTATTTGAATGTGAATGTTTAGGCCACCAAACCACTTCAACCCCCCCCCCCAATAACAAGACTCAGTCAAACTAACAACAGACTTTTATTTCTTTGAGCTTCTCAGACCAGCTGTTTCCTGGTTATCAGGTCATCTTTAATATTTTGTAATGAAAGATCTTAAATAATAAAACATTTAATAATAAATGAGTTTGTAAAATGTGTTTAAGTGTTTTGATATAAAACCACCTCTGCTCATCCGTCTGGTTCCCTAACTGATCCTTCTGGTTTATACCTGTAACCTGTATGAAGTGATTCAACAGAAGGTCTGTTTTTGGGTTCAGGACCACTATCTGGATGCCCCTCTCCCGTCTCCTGGCAGCTGCAGGTGTGTCGGTCTCCAACTACATGGGGAAGACGAGGAAGCTGCTGAAGGTGCTGAGCCGACTCTGATCGAAGATGCTCTGCTGGGCCCAGAGGGTGATCCAGAGCTGGTCCCCCTCCTCCAGGACCAGCGTCATGCCATTGGAGCTACTGCCGTGGGTGCCCCTAGTGTCGTAAATTTCCAACATGTTCAACCCGTTCTTTCGCAGCACTGCATTCAGGGACCCTGAGTTTCCAACACTGCCAGTGAACTGGATGTAGTAGAGTCCCTTCACGGGAGCTGTGAAGATGCCTGCAGTCAAAGAACAGGGTGACACAGCTCAGAAAATCTGAATATGACCCTCCCAGCTCACCTGCTGTCCTGAACCTGAACAGCTGAGTCCTACCTGTGTTTGGGTTGTATGCGTTGCCGATGTTTGTCGTTACCTTCTTGAACAGCAGCGTGATGTCAGTGTTAAAAGGCCCTTGGTGGGTCCACTGATCAGTGGTGATGAGGGAAGCCGAGAACGCCACCTGAGATTTACCTACAGGAAGACAGAAGGTTTTCATTAAACACAGTAAACTCAAAGTCTGCAACTAGATAGATAGATAGATGTACTTTATTGATCCCGTGAGGGAAATTGTTTTGTTACAGCATCAGCACAATCAACAATACAATAAGAATAACCATAGAAAAATAGAGAGCACAATTGCTGATCTCTGAATAATAATAAGAGGAAATAAAAGTAAAAGAAAATAAATAAGAAAAGAGCAATAAGAACAGGTGTGCAAAATGGAAGTGAATAATATATACAATATACAGTATGTATGATATAAACAGTATGTACAGATGATAGTGCAACAGTGTGTTCACCGGTCACACAGGTGAGCTGTTGTACAGAGTTATGCTGAAAGGTAGGAATGATTTCCTAAAACGTTCTTTACGACAGCAGAGCTGAAGGAGTCTGTTGGAAAAGGAGCTCCGCTGTCTTTGCAGTGTGTCATGGAGCGGGTGGGATGGATTGTCCACAATGGAGAGCAGTTTGTTCAGTGACCTCCTGCTCCTCACTGATTCAAATGTCTCCAGGTTTTGACCAATGATAGTTCCAGCCTTGTGAATTAGTTTATTGATCCTGCTGGCATCTCTGGCCCTGATGCTGCTTCCCCAGCAGACCACAGCACAGGAGATGGCACTACAAACTGGTAGAAGATCTCCAGCATCTTGTTGCATACATTGAAAGGTCTGAGCTTCCTCAGAAAATAGAGTCTGCTCATCCCCTTCTTGTACACAGCGTTGGTGTTGGTCCTCCAGTCCAGACTGTTGTTCAAGTGGACACCCAAGTACTTGTAGTGCTCAGCAGTTCCAACCTTTATGGGCTTGGTTGCAGTTCCCATCCTCCTAAAATCAACCACCATCTCCTTGGTCTTATTGACATTTAGGAGCAGATGATTCCTACTGCACCACTCCACAAAGTTGTTCACCAGATCCCTGTACTCAGCCTCCTGCCCATCTCTAATACACTCCACCACCACAGAGTCATCAGAGAACTTCTGCAGGTGGCATGATTCAGAGTTATACTGGAAGTCTGAGGTGTACAGAGTAAACAGGAACAGCTATGTTAACAGCCTCCGTTAGCTAACGTTCGTTACACACCAGGAAACTGAACGGAGGCAGTAGCTATTCTTGACCTGCAGATAAGACTGTAAAGTTCGTCCTGAGCACCAGAGGAAGACCAGAGGGTTTATCCTCAGTATGGTGGCCTTCTAAGGACATCTCAAACTCAGGATATCAAGGGCAGCACACCCACGTATGACACCCGTCAAAACACCTACATGTATTGTTTTCGATGTAAACCTGCACACTGGTGATCATCGCAGGTTAATGTCCGTCAAATCTTCACCACTGTTTCATTTCCAGCATCGACAAGAGTAATCTCTCTTCTCCCCAGACCAACTGGACAACTGTTCTCTGACCGCTACTTCTGTCTGTATGACACGCTACATGCTACACACTACATGTTACACGCTACATGCTACACACTACATGTTACATGCTACGGTGCCAACGCACAAACTAGCCAATTAACTGGACAATAAAATATCTGCACATTACAACATAATCTCTCCTACAGCTGAGTAATTGTTGTGTTAGGTCGACCTTGGATCCCAGAGTGGGACACTGACAAAATGTCTGTAGAGTCCAGCAGACTGACCTCTGTCCTCACACTCTTTCTCCAGTTTCTCCACTCTGGCTGTCAGCTGCTGCAGCAGGACTCTCACATCTTCTTCTGTTGTTTTCTCAGGATTTAAAATCACATCATCTACATTTCCAGCTCTGACGCCACCACAGACCACCAACACGGCCAGAAACCAACAAGACAGCATCTCAACTCGAGGACAACCGGACTGACGACAGGAGAGGAACCTCTGTGCACTGAAGCCACTGTTAAGACACTTTATAGACAGACAGTGTCTGTTTGAACAACAAAGTTTATTGGACTATAAACTTTACACACACACAGTGTCTGTTTGAACGTAGATCAAATGTTCTCCCCGTTATTCCCTTTGGTGATTTGTTCAAATAAAACTATTAAAAATTATTAAGTTAATTTATGATCGGTCCAACCCAGGACTACAACACCAGAGAATGTGATTCCTTGAACCCACCAAGAGGCAAACTTTTCATTCAGTTCTGGTCACATTAGGTCCATTGGTGCAACCCTGGTGGCCATCTAGAGGAAGGAGGGAGGAACATGCGCCATCCTAAAATTAGTTACCCAGTTAGAACCAAAAACAAACAGGACTTCAGTAAATTAGTGCAGTAATTTTATTTTGCCTTAGGCTGTCTTTTGTTCTAATGCACGTGTATTTACAGAGTGAAATAAGGATATACATAAACACAACGGAACCACAGGTGGAGTCAAATCAAAGAACTTAATAAAACAGAAGTAGATGAGTGAAGAACACGTGTGTGCAGTGTAAAGTCGCACCTGGTCCATATTGAGAGCACATTAAAGGACAATTTGTAGAGTGAACTCAGCAACAGAAAAATAGTCCGACTCTCTGGTTGGTCAAACAATTGGAGAGCGGTCCAACGGCAAACCCTGTGCTGCTGGCATTGCTAATCACATGGACCAATCAGAGGTGTGGCTGAAGCTGCAGGTGATCAAAGGGATCAAACAAGGACACGTAACATTCTGTCTCAGTGAATATTTGCTGTTTCTTGTTCCCTTCAGCTGAAACTGTGACGAATTCAACCACGTGTTTCTCTACTCAGATCCGGCGCACTTGCAGGCCCGGGCTCATCTTAGCTCAACTTTTATTGGGTTATATTTTGGGATTCTTTCGCTTTAACTGATGTGGGGAGGAAATATAGGGAGACAAGACCCAACAAAGGTCCAGACTTGTACCGAGGACGTTGCACTTTAACTGCTATGCGTTGTAGCCCCTCTTAGTTTTGGACATTTTGTTGAAGTATCTAATATTTCCTAACAAAAACTAATTAAAATTTGGGACTTCAATGTGGATTCCCACCTCCACAGTCTCTACAGCTGCCACAGGTGTGTCGGTCTCGCCTACATGGGGAAGACCAGGAAACCACTGAAGGTGCTGACGCAACTCTGGTCGAAGATGCTAGTGTTTGCCCACAACACGACCCACAGTCGGTCGCCCTCCTCCAGGACCAGCATCATGCCGTTGGAGCTACTGCCGTGGGTGCCCCTACTGTCGTAGATGGCGAACATGTTGTGCCCGTTCTTCAGCAGCGCTGCGTTCAGGGACCTTGAGTCTCCAACACTGCCGGTGAACCTGGTGTAGTAGAGTCCCTTCGTGGGTGCCGTGAAGACACCTGCAGTCAGAGAACAGGGACAAACAAGCTTGTGATGTCGGGTGTCCTGTTGGAAAATGTAACAGCAGGAAATCAGTCCAGGGCCAACACCTGAGTCTCCTTACCAAAAGCTTAACCAACCCTTAACCATAGCGGAGGCACATCAGAAAACACATGAAGGTTCCCTCTTGACCCTACTAGCACATATCTGGGATCAAATATAAGATACTCGGGAATCAGTTACGAGCTTTTTCCGCTGCAGCAAATGAAACTCACTTCGGTGTCATCATGTGACTGAATTAGGAAACTGTTCAACTGGAAATCCCTCTCCCTTATGGGAACCACAGTCTGCTTGTGGTTAAAGACTCTCCCAAACCCATCTGTCCTCCCAGCTCACCGCTGATGTCCTGAACCTGAACAGCTGAGTCGTACCCGTGTCTGGGTTGTATGCATTGCCGATGTTTGTCGTCACCTTCTTGAACACCAGCGCGGTGTCAGTGTTAAAAGGCCCATGGTGGGTCCACTGTTCAGTGGTGACGAGGCAGGCCGAGAACGCCACCTGAGATCTACCTGCAGGAAGACAAACAGACTCTGTAGAAGGTTTTCATTCAACATAGTTAACAAGAATGAAAGTCTACAGTTCCATTCAGCTGAAGCTAGACCAGTCCAGACCCACTGTCAGAAGACTCTGTAGGTCTGCTGAGATTAATCTAGTCTACAGTCATAAAATCCACAAGGAAGGAGGCTGTGATGAACCAACAGGTCCAGATTTTATAGTGAAACTACTTCCTATCACAGGCTGTAGGCTGCATGCCCACCTGTAAAGCACCTGTGTACCTGCATGGACTGTCAGCATGTATAAGAACATTTGAACTCATTTTGTTGCTAACGAGGTCTGAGGTGCCAATATCTGATGCGGTTTTTATGGACCCTTTTATGGGCCTTGATGTTTATGTTAACTGTAGACATGGTAACATTAGTTGCCGTTAGTCGTCAGTCCAAATGGTGGTCTTATGTCTCCCTGTGAGATGTTTAACAGGCAGTCACTAAAATCAAAAAACTAAAGTCTTGATCAGAGAAATGCGACCGCTAACGGAAGTAACGCAGCTCACTCTCTTCCCATTGGCTGGCAGGCCCGAAGTTCCCCAGACACGAAGTCTGCAGCTGGACGCTTCTCACATGACCTGGAGACACCGAGGAACTCTGCGTCTGTAGCTGACAATAACATTTCCTGTAAACTTAATAATTAGTCATTTAATCTTTGATTCGAGCAGTTATAAACCTCTGTCCTTCTCCAGTTTCTCCACTCTGGCCATCAGCTGCTGCAGCAGAGCTCCCTGGTCTTCATTTCCTTGTGTTGGTGACTGAAGCCAGACCAGAACCACCAACACCAATAGAAACCTGCCGGACACCATCTCAACCTGAGGACAGACTGCAGAGTGACGTGGTCTCCTGGATCCAGACACTCAGTGCTTTATGACCCCTGAACAGAATGAAACTTCTGTTTGAACAACATGAAGTGTGTTGGACTTTGTTTCTAACAATCTGATTCACTGATAATTCTTCCAACTAAAACACTGAAGTCTTTCTGATTTCTGTGTTTTCCTTTTCAAAACAGGTCAGCTTACTTTGAGGAAACCATCAGATGAAGGAATTTAGTGTCCCGACTGTCACCTCTGAAAAACAAAAGGTTTTTATTATTCAGTAATCCATCATGTTAATCTGAACGACAGAGCTACTGGCTTTAATCTGTGAATACGATCATTCTGCTGTTCCCTCAACATATCGTTAATAAACTATAAAATGAAATAAGTTTGGGAAGAACAAAGGGGATTTCTGATCTTCTTAAACACTTCCTTTCCTGACTCGTCCCTTTAGATGTTCTCCTCTCACACTTTCAGATCTCTGATGAAGCTGATTGATATATTTAGTGAAGGTCAGTCAGAGCGTTTTAAACAGGTCGCTCCATCAGCTGAACGAGGTTTCTGGCTGATTGCAGCTCGTTTTAATCTTGTCAGACGAGCATCGGATCATCCGTCATCTCCTGAATTATCCTCTCTGCTTTATTGATTTTTATTTTTAAACTTTTAAACAGTCCCTGAAAAAGTTCATGTGTGGTGTGTCGCCATTGCCACGTGTAGATACAGAAGTAGTAAATCTGTCGAGGTGTGGGTTTGAATCCCTCCACTGACCCTCATCACGTAACTCCTGCGGAGCCTGAGCGACCAGCCGCCGGCTGCAGCAGCTGTTCAAATTAAACTGAGCCTGGTTCTTCCTTCAGCTAATGTTAGCATGCTAATGGTCTGAGGAGTAAAAGAGGTCATATTGTTATCTGATCTTCATCAAAACGCTGTCTAATACAGCTGTAAACTCAGAGGACTTTAAATTACATTCCACAAAAAACACCTGAAATTACAAAACATTATTTTAATAAAGACTAAATGACCAAACACTGTCGGATATTTCCCGCTCACTCTGAACACATGTAGCACAGATATCAATAAAACAGAACACCGACGGTTAATAAATAAGATCATTTGAAGGTTATATTACAGCTCGTGAAGCTACAGTGACTTCCTGTTTACATAACTGGTTGCTCCTGATTGGACGGCGCTACAGATGTTTCCTAGCGGAGACATTTTTAGTAAATCACTAGTTTGAAACTAGTTAGTAGTTACTGACAACTTTGTTTTTAAGGCCCAAAGCGTTTTTTAGTTACTTTGAATCCAAACGAACTTTGTGAATTGAGATTATTTCAGTTTTCAGTGAAGTCAGTTCCCTCTAATTGTATTTAAATAATAACACGTGTGCAGAGCTACCAGATCTTTTAACCCTCATGATGTTTGTTACCTTTTATGTTCCTGAACACTGAAGATCAGGAGCCTGATGATTAAATGAAACACACATTGAGGTTATTTTAGCAGAGCTCCACCTGTTGTCACACCTGTGCACACCTGGCCAACTGCAGCACGAAAAGGAGGCTGGTCAGTTTGGTAAAGTTACAAAAACTGGGAACTTCTTACAATTTCAGCAGTCTTTAAAGGTCAATCAGTAATATTTTATAATATAAATTGCAGTTTGACATAAAGAAAATAATCTTTTTACTTTGTTTTTAAATGTGTTTACAAACATCAGAAAAACAATAACTCAGATGTATTTGTTATTGCTTGTCTCTATCAACAGAGCTGTCAATCAATGTAGGAGTGACAGCAGCAGCATCCAATCATGTGGTTTGAACATTGTAGCTGGGCGGGGCTTCATTGTGGTTCATATTTGGATCACAGGTTAATTATCCCCAGCAGCAGAGTGAACACCACAAACCCATTCAGTTCAACAGTTTGTCCTGCAGCGCCCCCTGGTGTACAAACAGTGAACGGCAGGAGAGGAGGCAGACATGTTATAACTGTACCTTCTGCAGCTAATGTCATCCGGATAAAAAGAACGAGATTAGTGCTGAAACTATTGATGGAACTGATCCATTAATTATTGGAGGGACAGGAAGTGGATGGTGAGCGCTGATAATCCACTCATCCTGTAAACTACTTCTCTTTGGGGTTTTCGGTGTAATAAACTGTTTCAAGACTCACTTTGTTTAAAGATTATCACTTGGGAGGAAGACTGAACCGATTACCTGATTGGGTGAGAAGAGGATTCAGAGGAGCACTTACACCGGTCTGGCTGGAGGTGTTAAACATGTTTTTATCAGAGTCACTGCAGGGTAATGTACATTGATGTCTGTACTAAAACACTGGATATCTGGACACAATGTGCTGCAGCTAATTTAACAGTCAGTGTGCTGCCAGCTGATCGCCATGGAAAGGAAATTAAAGTCGAGGCTGCCTCGAGGGAAAACCAGATTTAGATATAAACGTTTGTTCATGTTGAACTAAGCACAAACAGAAAAGTAAAAACTGCTCAGAAAACAGATTGACTTGGTTTATCAAGAGCTTCAGAAAGGCTTGTGTTTATTCCAACAGACTGAACATCAGTGAGAAAAACTTCAGAGCAACAAAACCAGCTGAACACATGAAGAAGATGCAGCTTCAGAACAAACATATGAGGCCGAGTGTCACTCCCCAACAACACAAACAGCTGATGGATCGGAAAGTGCTGACATCACTAACAGGACGTTTTACCTTCAAGAGGAACATTCTGACATTTCTGTCCACTGGCTTCTGAATCCACAGTTTCCAGGATCGTTTGCGAGTCTAGTTTCTGCTGCAGAAGTGACCCGACTCTGTATCCAAGTGCCATTTCATTAATCTGGTTCAGTTTGATTCTGAACCAGTTTAATGGGCAACTTCGGTACTTTTAAACCGGGGCCCTATTTTTTACATATGTTGGGGTCTAAATGACTAATAGATACCACAAGTTTTGGAATTGGTCCAGTAGAATGCAACGTAATCCTTGTGGGCAACTGCGCCCATCAAAGTCCATCCACTAAAAGTGCTTGTTTCTGCCACCGACAGGCTCAGACTGTTATTCCAAGACAACATTATGGGATGGATCCCTACAGAAGAACATGATCCTTCCGTTTTAACCAGAAACAGAAATCTCAATAAAAAAAACAATAACAAAAAGACAGCATCCTCATTATAATATTGATTGTCCAATTAACTGTGGAAGGACAGCAAGGCGACATTTACTGCCACAGAAATCTTACCAGATGAAGTGACGTCTCCTTTGAGGCGTCACTTCATCATCAGAACTGATTTAGGTCAACTTGTAACTGATATAGACATTTCTGAAATGGTTTTGAAATGATGGCTTGGTTCTATATGTGGTGTGGTCTTGGTTGGAGCACATAATGACCTTAACAGCCAGAACACAACTGCAGTGACAACAACTTTACATGACTCATAAGGCAATAGAGAGACAGAAGACTTTAGAAGTTTTAAAACCAATAGCTGGTTTGCGCTGGTCTGGATCAGTGGATGAGTTGGTAAACTTGTTGTGTTTCCCCTTCGTACCAAAATGCACCACTAAAAGCCAGGTAAGATTGATCACTCCTCTCATTGGTTAGATGTGTCTGGGACAGGAGCGAGAAAGTAGACAGGAAGAAGCTCCTATCTGCCCAGATATCAACAAGGCAACGTACTTCACCGTTAGTCCAGGTCAGACTTTGATTCATTCTCTGGTTAGCTGCTAGCAACTGTTGATTTCACTCATCTACATGAAACAAACTGCTTCAGAATTATTTTGTGACCAGGCCGAGACCACGTCCTCTAAAGGGTCTGTTCAGGTTCGCACCAGAGTATGATTGCTATGTTGAAATCTGCCCAAACTGATTGTACCCAGGAGGGAAAGGAACCAGAGTCTGATTCAACCGGACTAAACAACGCAGGTTTGAAAACGCCCTTAAAAGTCAAGTCCGGTCCAGCACATTTCAATGTGACCACTTCTAGTGTTTGTTCAACTTTTTCACAATCTGATGTTTAAATATTCACTTTGAAACAGGGCATCCTTACTTGTGCCTTTCCATCCCCAACATCACTGTGATAAAGACAGGAAGGAAAAGACAGACGACGCACTGCCGCTAGCTTGCACCACGGTTACAGTAAAGGCACCAATCACAGAGCATGTTGGACAGCGAGTGCCGTGTCATTGCGACACAGTGAATGTAAAGCCGAACAATAACTGACGGAAAAGAGAAGAAGAGTATGAATCAGTGTGCTATGAAAGTCACCAAACAAAGAAAACAGAATTCAGTCTTTTTCCACCGACTGTGCTAAACATTAAAAAAGTCAACATGTTTCATCTTCAGAGACTTCAGTATTCTTGGAAATGAGTTGACATCAAAGCTAGAAAACGTTGTTGAGGCATCGCAGCTCTCTGAAATGCTGACAGACACTTCGACAGACAGTTCACTCCAAAAAGAAACTGAACTGGGCGTCAGGTACAACTTTGGACCTAGTTAGCGGTTCTACTCCCCACCCTGGGTATAGCAGTAGTAATATACTTCTGACTCTGAAGCACCCGACTCTGTGACTGTTTTCCTGCAGTTAGGATTAGACTCTGAGGTCGTGCCAGTTTTGATTTCTGTTGGAGTTCACTGCCGGTCTTTCCGTGCGTTCACACTGTGAGCAACACAATCATGAACCACACAAGTGGAGAGGTTTTCTCGACAGGCCTGCTGACCTGCGTGCTGGAGATGAGTTGAGAAACACAAACAGAAAAAAACTTAAAGTTAGTTAGTTAGTTCCAAAGTCTCTTAAATCCAGAGTTTGTCTGATGATAAGTCCATCTCTCTCCATCTGCCAGCGGGACTTTGGTATGTATAGTGCGAAAACGATTTGCTGATTAACAGATTACTTAACATGACAGAACTATTTGGTAACTGGTTCCAACTCCTCTAATGTGAGGATCTACTCATTTTCAACTCAGTATAAGTTTTATTTCTTTGGGCTTTCGGACAACTTAAAGAATAATTACAGTCTCTGGGACCTAAAGATGGTCATCTGTTACAGTTTGATGTTCCAAATGACCTGAAATTATCACGTATATCATCTTGTATATAAAATCCCAGCTTCTTTATAAATATTCTAAATAATAAAATACATTTAGTTAGCTATTTAGCTGGTTAGCTGTGATGGCCGTCTCCCTCCAACAGTGGCTGACGACGGTTAGCTAAGGTTTCTAAACTTGATCGTTTTCCGCCATAAGTGATTGTTTCCTCGACAGAAGTTAATTCTGACTTTTATCAGGTGACAGAAAGAAACATTTATTAAAATCCTGAATGTAAGCTGTGAAAATGTGTTTCGCCTTTCTGTTTACTTAATGTTTTTTTATCAAAGTCGACACAAAGTTAAAAGCTGCACTGTTACACAGTTGCCATCAGAGTCATAACAGAGCGACCAATCACCAGCCCCACTGCTCGCAGTGTGAACGCCCCTTTAGGTTATGCATATACTTTAAAAGTGCAGGTTAAAAATAGTCTTTTGGTGTTCAAGTGCATACATTTGTTCTCACATTTATGGCTTTTTTTAGTAACAAACTAGTATAAATGCAGAGGACGGCTTGGATCGTTCCTATAGTCTCTTGGTGTGCTTGGAGTTATAGTGGCTCCTCATGTCTTTACGGAGGCGGAACTTCTCTCCACAGACGCCACAGATGTACAGGTGGACATCCATGTGTTTCTCCAGCTGTTCTCCACCGGGGAAGATCTGGAAACACACCTGGCAGATGGTTTCCCCGGCCGACAGGTGGGAGATCATGTGTCGGACGTGGTCGTGTTTGAGGAAGGTTCCCTGGTCGCAGACCGGGCACACGTAGCGTGCCATGCCTTTGTGCATGTCGGTGTGCAGCCTGAGCTGGCGCTCCCGCAGGAACTGCTTCCCACAGGTCTGGCAGGTGAACTGCTTCTCCTTGGTGTGGACGGTGTAGTGCTCCCGCAGGTGGCAGCGCTGATAGAAGCCTTTACCACAGATGCTGCAGAAGTGTTTGCGGCGGTGATCTGGTTCACCACTCTCCTCCAGCAGCACCGGACGAAACAGCTCCTGGTCGTGGCAGGACAAGGCGTGCTCCAGCGCCAGGCTTTCATTCTGGAACAGCAGACCGCAATGAGAGCATGCCAGGTCGGCCGCCTCCAGCAGGCCCTCCTCCATCCCCTGCGGCTCCTCCAGCAGGGACACCTCGTCCTCCCCGTGGGAGTCTGACTCGCCGCCTTGAGATTCGCCACAGCGCTCTGCATGCTCCTGGAGCTGGCGGCCTTTGATCAGCACCTGGCCACACCTCCCACAGGCACATATATGGCCCATGTGGTTGGACAGATAGTGGGCCGACTTGTCCTCCTCCGTTAACAGAGTACCACACAGTTCACAGGGGGCACAGTCTGCATCCTGCTTCTCCTCTTTGACCTTACGAAGCTTGGCAGGGAGTCCTGAATCTTCAGTGCTGGACATGTGGCCTTCGAAAGGCTCACAGCTGTTATCCATACCTGAGACGCTGGGCTCTGGTTCACGGTCTGATCCAGTTTTCTCCCTCCGCAAGTCTTTGCGCGTGGAATCACTGAACCGTGCGCTGCTGTCTCTGGCGGTGTGCTCACCGACCCGGACCACCTCTATCTCAGGAAATATGCTTTCTTCTGGTTCTGTCTTGATGGAGATACTCCTGGTTGACCCGGGCTCACCGTCTGTCCCGGCTGCCACCGACCTGATGGGGAGGTCAGAGTCGGCCTTGGCCTCGGGCCAGTCGTCCTCGCCTTTACAGATGACCCTGTGTTCCTCTATGCTCTCAGAGGCGGAGCTCTCAGCTTTACTGGAATCATTGTCACCTTCAACGTTACCTCTCGGCGGATGAAAGGCCTTCCGGTTGGTGCAGGTCAGGATGTGTTCGATTAAAAGCTTCTCGCAGCTAAAGACAAAGCCGCAGTCGTCGCAGGTGTAGGTGCGGCCGAACCTAGGACGGTCTTTGAGAGTAGCACTCCTGCCGGTGGACCTCTTTCTCAAATCACAGGGCTGCTCGACTCCTCCGTCCACCACCGGTGGCGCGACTATTAGAGGAGTGTTCACCACCTCCTCCACCACCACTGGTCTGCTGACGGTTGCTGGAACAGCTGGACGCCCAGCAGTGCTGCTGACAGCTTTCGGTAAAGGCTCCGCTTCCGGTGCAGCAGTCCTCTGCTGCTCGTACATGCGGACTCCAAACATCATTTTCCCACCGGCGGGGCCGATGGAGGAACTGGACGAGGACGAGGAAGCTGAGGAGGACGGGGTGAGGTTGGAGCTCCTGATGTCCCTGAGATCCTCCAGTGAGTCCGGGATGTAGTACATCTGCAGGTACGCCATGGAGGCCTTGAGCTCTTCAAACTCGTAGCTCCCCACCACGATGCGTCCGAGGTACATGAGCTGCAGGATGAGGTCAAAGCACTCAGCGCTTATCTGCATGTTGCTGAGGTCCAGGCGGCCCGTCCCCTGCTGGTCCCGGATGAACATCATCCTGAAGTAGGAGCTGCAGGCTGCCAGGACGGCCTTGTGCGCCCTGAAGTAGATGTCACCGATGGCGATGAGGCAGTCGCACAGGAAGCCCCACTCCCGCTGGTTGTTGAGCTGCTGGAGGACATGATCGCTGTGGCTCGGCCTCGCCATCGCCCTGCAGACAGAGGAAGACATGAACAGATGAAACGGGCTACATTCTTCCTGTTGTGAGGTTCCTCTGTGGTCAACTTTTATAGCATTGCAGAGTATTTCATAACGTTTGGCTGGTGGTGCTCAGCGAGGCAGAACCAGCTCTCAGTCCTGCTATGACTCATGAAGATCAGACGCGAATAATTAAGAGATCTGACTTCTGTTTCATCAAACTTCAGCAAGGAAGAAGGTTTCTCCCTCAAAGCAGGATTATTTCAGAGTTCTTCATATACGGGGGGCTTTTCACACTGGATTACAAAGTGTTTTACACTTCTTTTTTCATCCAACCTGAATTCAGGATTTGCATTTTGCAGATTTTAGGTTTTTTTTAGTCCAAAGTGTCATCTTGCTTTTAGTGGATCAGTTTAAATCTGTTTGGTCGTTTTGCTCCTTATTTCTGAGGTTTGTTGTATTTTGTAAAGTTGAGTTTGTGTTGCAATTTCACACACAAGTAGATACATAAATTAAGTCTGATTTGACCAAAGAGGCAAATTACACTATCAGAATAAGTAAATTACACAACACAAATCTCCTCAAGTTGACACAGAGATTAGTTTTTAATCTCATCACTGCAAACAAATTGTAAAACTATATTATGAGCCGAGTTATGTGTGATGAAGGGAAAAGATGAATGACAGTGTGTTTGGTGTGTGACATCCTGCAGACAATAAAAACCACAAGTGTGAGCTGATCTATCAGCTTTCACTCATTCAGCGCTGATCACCGCTGCAGGTTTCCACTGTACTGGAATCAGCACCAATAACTGGATCAGGTGTCAGCCGTGACTCGTGATCTACTTTAAAAACTGTTTTTTCATTAATGTCATAATACAATTCTATGTTTCTACCATCAGATACAATAGTAAGGTTATAGTTATAGTAAGGTTATAGCCTCAGACCTCAGCACCAAACAGTCTGAATCCCACACCCAGGTCACAGCAGGCTGCTGCTTTAAAAGTAAAAGTTCACTTTAAGATGCTGCACATTTAGAGAAAACTCTTCTGTTCCGGTTCAGATGGGGGTTTATATTGTTTGTGAAGTTTAAACAGTAACTCCACACCAGACTCTGTTGTAAAAAGGTATAAAATAAGAGTTCTTGCAGTCACAGTGTTTACTGAGCCGCAGCAGCTCATCGTCCGCCCCCGCAGTGCTGCCGCGGACATGCGGAGGGACATTCACGCATTCACCGGCTGTCAATCACCGACAAGCCAGCCTTGAGAGAACCGACAATGACCCGTGTGAAGCGGTGGGTGTGAACACTGAAGAGGGGAGACCGTGTTAAAGCGGTAAGAAGGGAGAGGTCGGCCACACTGACGAGCTAAAATGGAGATTACAGCTCCGCGGCGGTTAGCTGCGTCAAGCTAACAGCGGCTAGCACTCATCACACCAGAAGTTACTGCGGGTAACGCTCCAAAATAAAACGGAAAGAACACGACAAGCAGTGAACAGACGGAAACAGGATTGTACGGACTGTTTGAATGAGCACAAACTAAATTAAGTTTAGGTTTGTTAAAAATAGACAATAAATGAATCGATTGAAGCTTCTCAAGACGCGTTAAACCGTTGATTTGATTGTTACGCCCTTTATTTTGAAAACGTACACCGGATGTCGTAGCTGTAAATGCTGCTAACTTGACGGTTACAGCGATATCTCTCCCGCACAGTCACGCCACCCCCGCACTGCCACCCGCATTCAGCTAGCACCAAGAGCAGCAGGCCGCGGGGATTTTTTTTGTTTTCCCTTCCAGGCGGCTCTGAGGACCGGACAGAAGCCCGTCGACTTACCGTGGGTACCGGAGGCCGGCGGAGGAGCTGCTGCGGTCGGCGGCGGGTGTTCCCGGGGCTCAGGAGGGTTCCTCTCCGGAGGTTTGTTGTGTTCAGGCGGAAAGTTGAGACGAAGGAGAAGCCTCTTCTTCTTCTTCTCCTTCAGGATGAAAGAACTTCCGCACAGACTGTCGCGCCGTCAAGCCGGACCCAGCGAAGAAGAGAAAAGGAAAGACTTCCGGTGAAAAAGCTGGCCTTCAAAATAAAACATGATGTAGAACAGCCTCCCGCAAAGACTTCTTCTTCTTCTTTGGGTTTATTGGCGGGTCGCAAACCAGCTTTAGGTGCATATCGCCACCTACTGTATCGGAGTGTGTAGATTCACGGTACTAATTCAAATGAATACTGATTGGTCTAATAAAAATAATAATAATTATACCCTACTTCCTAAACCTGCCTGTATTATATAACCTATCAAACCTCTTCTGG
>LKNJ01006225.1:0-18500 GCA_002120245.1 Maccullochella peelii | reverse complement strand
AATGCTGTATCAGCATTCCCACTAATAAAGAACAGGATAACAATAGTGTGAATGCTGAATCAGCATTCCCACTAATAAGAGGTAGCAGTGTATGTTGTGATTGGAGTGAGGAGTTTCAGGTGTCAGTTTTGCATTGTTTTGGGGTTTTTTACCAGGTAGCCGAGAGAAACAGAAACCTCACCTGACAACTTCTTGAACACCATGGCCCCACACCCGGTGGTCCAGGCCATCATTGACCTGTCTGCCGGAGCCGTAGGTAACTGCAGTGCTTTGTCTCCTAAAATCAGCAAACAAACAATATTACAGAATACACCATGCACAATATTTATTTAATTTTTATGTATTTCAAATGACCAACTATCTCACTGTACTCGCTATGTCCGACCTAGCAGGAGATTTTGATGACTCATGTGTTTTTCCGGCTAATTTCTCTCTGTGTTTTCATTGACCGCTCATGGAGTGAAGCCCTGTCTGATTCTTATCTCTCTTGGCAGCACATATTGTGTGCAAACTTTTGATTTTCTTGTAGTTTGTATAACAGCCATACTGTTTTTGTTGCATCGCTTCTGTTGTTGACAGTTTTTTCTTCCTCCAAGGGGGAGCTGCATGTGTCTTTAGTGGGCAGCCTCTGGACACAGCAAAGGTCAAGATGCAGACCTTTCCTACGATGTACCGGGGTTTCATCCACTGCATCGTGTCCACGTACAAACAAGTGGGTCTGCGTGGTCTCTACCAGGGCACCACGCCGGCACTGATGGCCAACATCGCTGAGAACTCTGTACTCTTCATGAGCTACGGCTTCTGCCAGCAGGTCATCCGTTTCACGGCTGGACTGCACAGTGAAGCCGTGCTGAGGTAGGGAGATGTTAACCAGGCTCTCCTTCTTGTTAACACGAAGCCAACTTTACCTTGAGAGTACATGTAAGATCTCTAACCGTCTTATGTTTGTCTTTCCCTGTGCGTTAGTGACATGCAGAAAGCCTGCGCTGGCTCAGTAGCATCCATCTTCTCCTCTCTAGTACTCTGCCCCACTGAGCTCGTCAAGTGTCGGCTGCAAGCCATGTATGAAATGGAAGCATCAGGCAAGATTGCTAAGAGCCAGAAGTAAGTGGCTTTTAATGGTCACACATTTTTGGATAATAATCTATGGGTCATTTACTATTACATTACTCAAATGTTATGATTGTATATTGGCTAATATCTAAGAGATTAAGTTATGCGGAAAAATGACTTGGTTTATATGTAGAAAAACAATAATTGATACAGCTAAACTACCATTATGCAAACTGAAATTGAATATATTATATATAAAAAAGAAAGAAAAAAAAATAGGGTTTAAATACAAAGTATACATACCATAAATTATCATTTAAGAACACAAACTCAAAAGATTGACATTCAAAGAACTAAAAGTCATGTTTTTTGTCACATACTATAGATTACTTATTTGCTATTGATCTATTTTTACGTTGCTCATTTCTTATAAAAAAGAGAGAATTGGTAACAGATTCAGAGATGTGGAACTTCAAGAAATCTGGATATTGGAAACAAAATCCAACCTAAATATTTCTTTATAATTTGCTTTGAATTCAGACATTTTTTGATTTGGTGCTACAGCTGAACATTTCATATCAACTCTGTTTATCTCAGCCGCATATGCATTTTGCAACATAATTATTCATGATAAATTCATTATTTATATTTCTTCTTTGGATAACACCGAATATTCAGATAGTGAGTGAGAGAAGACAAAGACGTCACTGCTCAAAAACTGCTCTTTCCTGCTCGCTGGGTGTGGACATTTATATTTCACATGCAGCCCAGAACCACAGTGATTGGCTCCAATGCTTACTCATTCTTTAGTTGTCTTTAAAATTGCAGTAATTTATATGGTATATGGTAATATTTATCTGAGTTAGTGTTTCATTAATGTAGCTGTGTAACTGGACATGTTAATCTGCATATACAGTACTTCTGTACTGTGTGAGCACTGACCGAGCCATGCGTCCCTCTGCTCTGTCTGAAGCTCAGTGTGGTCGGTGGTGAAATCCATTATGAGGAATGAGGGACCGCAGGGCTTCTTCCAGGGCCTGACCACCACCATAGCCAGAGAAGTTCCTGGTTACTTCTGCTTCTTCGGTGCCTATGAACTCTGCCGCAGCACCTTTGCAGACTACATGAAATGTGACAGAGACAACATAGGTACTGGCAAAATGTTCAGCACCACAGCTTTTGATGTCAGCTCATAGCAATATTAGCAACATGAGTTAGAACAGTTGCACAAATGTGCTCACAGATTGCTGATATGAGGCTTATGTATATTAATACAATTAATTACTAATGTTACAGTTGTTGGACTTTGAAATATGGCTTAGCAGAAGATTATTATCTAAAATATTTTTCCTCTTCAATCATATATGTTTGCTCTCACCTCCCACACATCTAATGTACAGTATGGTTGTGTTTGTGTACGTTTAAGGTGTGGCTCCAATCATGTTCAGCGGTGGTTTCGGGGGGGCGTGCCTGTGGCTGGTGGTCTATCCTATGGACTGTGTCAAATCTCGCATCCAGGTCATGTCTATGACAGGCAGACAGGGAGGGTTTTTCAAAACCTTCATGACCATCGCTCGAACTGAAGGTAGGTGGAAGTGCGGTTTGAAGTTTGCATTGTTTGAGCATCTTAGTTGTGTATTCATATTTGCTAGTGAAAGCTTTCAGGGTGAAAAGAGTTAAGACTGCCTTATATTATCAATCACAATGTAATCTTTGCTGTTTCTTTTGTTTAGGTATGAGGGCGCTCTACTCTGGTCTTACCCCCACCCTGGTCCGCACCTTCCCTGCCAACGGAGCACTGTTCCTGGGTTATGAGGCCAGCCGGAAGCTCATGATGAAGCAGTTTGACAACTAGAATACGCGTAAAACTAATGAAGGAGGGGTGAACTGGATGAGAAGTATTATAGCAATATAACCTCATCAAAAACAACAGTCGAAGATTTTAAGGTTATAATGTGGGATGTGGTTTTTTGCCATTTGCTACTTTTGTTAAACTTACCTAAAAACTGCCACACTTCATCTCTCACCTCTGACGTCGTGTTTACGTAGTTTAAATCAATTAAAACATCCAAATCAATTTTAAAAATTAGTTTTTAGATTTAAATATTGTTTGTTTTTAACACTCCAAAAATGCTATTGCCAAGCATACAAAATATCTGCATATACTGTATGAGAAAAATACGTGTGTAGCATAGTATTGAACAACCTTAACCAGCCTCCTTATGAGGAGGAACACTCCAGTTCATTATTTTATGTCTACCTCAACAGAGTCGCATCCGCACAGAAATATTTTTCTCTGCCAGTCATTTCAAATCATTTGTTACTTGCTCTGTATGCAGATACGTCTGTGTTGTGAGGTTATCTTTAATGCACAAAATCTAAAAACCTTACTTAAGCTCATTGCATGGAGATTTTATTTAAAATATATATATAAAGTGGCATTTTACTAATTCATTTAAGTTGCCTGAAATGTGTTGTTTTAAATTACTGAATCATTCTCGGCTAAGAATGAGCCTCAGTTTTGGATCTTAGCTGTTTTTGCTTGCTTACTTTTCACACTGAGCAGCTTTACTTTTCAAACAACCTTGACTGAAGTCTTACAGGTTTCATCCGCCTCGAGAGAAACATCCAACACAGCCGGCCGCTGTTTTAAATTTGATCCTATTCATATTTTCATGGTACTGACTCATTTTGTATTCTCCTGTTGTGATTAAGTTTCCACTCTTTGGGGACCCAGCGTTTGCCTTTTAAATCACTACATTTTGCCTTTTTTTTTGTTGTGTAACCTTTATTGATATGTACAGTGAGTACAAGTCAGTGAAAGAAAATATTAACTGCCTCATCCAATGTGCCATTTGCACCATGTGCAGGTTTTTTCCTGTGCTTAGCAGTTGGCAATTGAGAAATCTCAGTCATATTCCTTTAAAGGTAATTGAGAAATGTAGGTATTTTTAGAATGCTAACAACTTGAGATGACACTGAAATGTTTGTATACATATCGATCCTGATATTCATTGAAGTAATAAAACCTACATTAAAGGTGCCATTGAAGAATAACTTTGTCCTGTATTTTATTTTACAAGCTATCTCATGAAGGCAATTATTTTAGCTGGAAAGTACAATAAACCAAAAGGTTGATATTATTGTGAAATGCCAAATATAATGTAACACAACACAGAGCTGTAGCAGTGGATCAGCAGTTAATATTTAGAACAAATTTATTTAAAATTAACCATATAATTAGCATGAATCATTTCTAATACTGTCATTTTCACAACATACCTTAATACATTGCAAATACTTCAGATTTCTGCATTTTATTATAAGAAAGAAAGTATCACGAAATACACATAAAAAGTATAAAAATCTGTTGTCAGAGACAACCACAATTTCAAAGTTAATATTTTATTCAGATGCAGCAAGAAACATTACTCTCGGCCTTCCAGCAGGGGGCACCATACCGCTGTCAGGAACTCACAGCGGCTGTAAGTAAAAGAAAAACACCAAAAACCAGGGAAAGAAAGATGAAGTTAAGATTCTCTGAAATTAATATAATTGTGTATATAAAGTGTCTGGCTGAACAAATCCTAACAACTTGGAAAACTTGTAATTTCTACCCATTCTTCTTAAGACTCAGGCTCATGATCAGCTTACCCCTTTGTCGGTGCAGGTTCCACAAAGGCAGCCAAAGAGCCCATTGATCATCTGAATGGCACAGAGAACCACCTGCAGAGAGCTCGTGGCCAGCAGAGTGGCAAACAATCCAATGTTGAACTGAACAATGTCCTTAGGTTCTGTGCACGTCCCCCACCATGTGTTGTCAGTCAGGTAATTCTTGTCACTATTTGCAGAGGAGGAAGTTTATGAATGGTCACTTCAGAGACTTAAGAAGCATCAGCAGAAAGTTACTCACCTGTTTTTAAAAGGTGTCGTCCAAATCAAAAGTACTTTGCAGAGGGGCCCATTCTGCAACCCGAGCACTGCCACAATGAAACTGTACAGGGCACCAGCCACACCCACTGCAGCGAATGCAACTGATAAGAACATCTGCAGAGGTTAAATGATAAGCAGAGGTCAGAAACACTTCTGTTGTATATTCATACTGAATTCTTTCCCATGCTTACCTTCCTCCTTACATTTTTTTTGGTGCTATTAATAAATGAGGTATTTGAGGAGGAACAGGCTTTCAGTTGTCTGTTGACATATGTTTCACCCCTCACATTTTCCATGTATGTATTTTGTTTTTCCCAACACAAACAAGATAAACTGGCTAAACCAAACCTGCTGAAACATGTTCCGCACCAACCTGTTGCTAACACTTTCTATTTTAGGTTCACACTTTTCATTTACTATACTGCTAATGACTAGGTTGAATGACACAATGAAGCTACAAAAGACATTTTTGAAGTCTTAATTTAATGTGTTATTAACTTACCTCAGCTGGAGAAGTGTATGTTTGCTCATTTGTATCTTGACCTTAGAAATAATTGTTTGCCAAAATAATATTAACTCAAGGTACCTTTTCCTTAATCTTTTACTGAGCACCTGAAACGTCTCATTAGTTCTGAATGACTCACCCCACAGCGATTCCCACAGCAGCCCTGTTGTCCAGTCAAGTGGATGTAAAGTGCTGGGAGCAATACCTGTGGCAGGATGAAATGGGTTGCCAGCAGTTAATATTCAATTCAGTGTAGTCAAAAACGAAATGTGTCTCATGAGAGTATCATACGGACCACACGGATTTTGACGCACAAAACTAGGAGTTGGAACAGGCGAGATGACAGACTGCACACCATTTAAAATCCAATATTCAGTATAAAGCTACTATTTTTTAGTTTTACCTTTACATATCTGACTAACCAACTAACATTTTTTCTGAGGCTGCACATTATATTTCAGAAAGGAATTTGCAGCAGCTCGTAGTCCAGAGTCACACCCTTCAGTAACATGGTAGAGAAAAAGCAACTTACCATTAAACCCCCTCCAACGAGGCCCCCCATGTATTTCACCTCCTCAGTAATGTGTCCATCTTTGGCGTACTTGATGTCCCCGCCAGGAAAGAACAACACTATGTTACAGATGATGGATATGACTGCTAATGGATACAGAGTAACAGCAATGCAACGGGAACACTTTCCAGTACACATGTTGTCAGACAGTGAAAACTAACTAACTGCTGCAAAACTTTCTTGTTCCGTGGGTTGGGGATCAAATCCTTCCTGTTTGTAGAGTGAAGTTCAGCTTGAAAGTGACCCAAAGAAGGACCTGTATTTGCACTTGGAGCAGAAACTAAATACTGTGAGTGATTTTAGGGTGTGGGAGGTGTAATGACAAGCAGATAGCATGGACAAACAGAGCCTGGGATAGGCCGCAGAAGTATACATGACTCATTCCATGGTATCTCTGGGATACAACGCTTGTTTAGTTGAGTTAGATATGGTGTAGATGCACATTTTCTGGTTAAATATGTGAATACATTCAGGTCATCTGAGTCAGAAGTGTTGTTAATGGGCACATCACTCTCACACACTTTTAATTTAATTTTAATTTAGTGATCAGGTCTCAAAAATGCTTATTGTAAAAACAATACAATAAAAAAACAATTATTGTATTGTTCTTTTATGTTGCTGTAATATTTCTATCTGTCTTGGGACCGTTGAAAAAGCAGAGATTTCCTGGTGGTGTATTGACATTGTGACTCCAGGATCACAGTGCGGTTGGACTTTGGACCTGTGGCAGCGCGTTTAGCAGAGACATTGATTGCAAAACACTGCTAAATGACCACTTTGTGGGTGGTTAAACACACGGACAGGCTACATTTTTTGAGTTTATCTAGTGAAGTTGTTTCTACATTGTATCAGTAAATTTTAAAATAACTGTGAAATTTGTAAAAAGAAAAAAAAGGAGAGGTCATGCGTCCCAAAACATGTATTGTCTCCTAGCAACGCTTGGGCGAGGCAGTGTTCCTCTTCTGTGATAAAGGTTGTAAACATGCTGCTGATGAATTGGAGTTTCCTTCCTCCCATGAAGAATGGCATTGTTTTAATCCGTTATTTAAAGCAATACACAACCACCATCACTTAGAACAGATTCACAGATTATGTCCTTTTTTCACTCCATGTGTATCTCAGGTTCTCATTCATTGAAAACATGCGGTGATAAGGAAAATACAGGATATTTAGAAGAGGAATCACAATTTCATATGGTTAGCTATAAATGCTGATATAACACAGTGCTGAGTGACATTTATTGTAGTCATACAATCAACATTAAAGGTGTCATTGAAGAAGAAGGCAACCAGGTATTTATTATTTTGTCTGAAAAGTACAATAAGCCAAAAGGTTAATATTATTGTACAATACTACATATTATAAAGCACAATAAAGAGCTGCAGCAGTGGATCAGCAGCTTATATTTTAAACCAATTTATTTAAGATTTAGCACACAATTAGCATGAATTATTTCTAATGCTGTGCTCGTTTCACCCTAATACACTGCAACAGTGTGACGCATCATGAAACACACATAAAAATATTAAAATCTGTTATCAGAGACTGCAACAATTTCAAAGTGAGCATTTTATGGAGGTTCAGCCAGCAACACTGCTCTCAGCCTTCCAACAGTCAATGCCAGTCAACTTTTCAGTATGACTGCAAATAATCAGACGCCTCCTGACCAGGCATTTATGCTTCCTGTGAGTTAAAGAAGAAAAAGAAAAAAAAAAGGGGAAGGGGAACTGTAGTTAAATTCTCTCAAATAACACAACTATCTGGATTCAGATAGCCTAACAATATGGCAAACTGACCTCTGTGTGACCTCTGTGTCTTTACCTCTTTGTTGTAGCAGGTTCCAAACAGGCAGCCACAGAGACCGTTGATCATCTGAATGGCACAGAGCAACACCTGCAGGCAGCTGGCTGCCATCAGAGTGATGAACAATCCAAAGTTGAACTTCACCACATTCTTAGGCTCCATGCAGTCTCCCCACGACTTATAGTCACTCAGGTAGGTCGAATTACTATGTGAAAGAAGAGGCTTATAAATAAACACAACTTCATAATGTTAATAAATGTCATCAGACCTTCTATTTGTCACCTGTGTTTAAAAGGTGTCATCCATTTCCCACCATCTTTGCAGAGGGGCCCGTTACCCAAACCGAGCACTGCCACAGTGAAACTGTACACGCCACCAGCCACACCCAGTGCAGCAAATACAATGGATAAGAACATCTGCAAATCAGAAATATTGATGTTTAAATATTTTCAGATTCATATCTGTAGTTTTTTGTCTGTTTAAACACTTTCCAATAAGCTTTTCGCAAAGGTCTTGAAATGTTCTTTTGAAAGATGGTGCTGCATTATCTTATCTATCTATCTAAGAGGACCTAAATGTTGTGCAATGGTGACGCAGCACCATACAGCATATTATTATTATTATTATTGAGTAATTCTCAGCTTGACTGGTCTCCACTAAACACTTTTATTTAGTTGAGTGTGAAAGTTCTCCTTGACCTTAGAAATAAAAGTTTGACAAAATAATCTTAACTCAAGGTACTTTTTCCTTTATCTTTTACTGAGCACCTGAAATGTCGACTTCGGACTGACTCACCCCAAAGCGATTTCCACAGCAGCCCTGTTCTCCAGTCAAGCTGATGTAAAGTGCTGGGATCAACACCTGTGGTGGTACACATTAGTTGACAGGGAATCAGATGCAGCATCAGTGTAAAACATGTTCAAAATAGTTTAAACAATTCAGCATTCAGGAAACTTTGCAGAAGTCAATCTTCAGTCAGGTTTAGTGGAATTCCTTTTCAAACTGTGACAAACATGTCATTAAAAGTTCGAGACTTTACTTCAGTCAGGATGAAAGGTGCATCATTTTAGAGTATCATACATTAAACTATGTGGCACGTGATGGCACTAATGAATAATGCAAATGATTGGAAGCGTTGCTAGATTAAGACAATCACAGATCTTTACCAGTTTACCACCAAACAATATACAGTATGAAGCCAGTATTTTTCAGTTTTTCTCCGAGGCTGCACATTATATTTCAGAAACAAGTTTACAGAAGCTCATAGTCCAGAGTCACACCCTTCAGTAACAGGCTAGAGAAGAGACAACTCACCATTAAACCCCCTCCAACGAGGCCCCCCATGTATTTCACCTCCTCGGTAATGTGTCCATCTTTGGCGTACTTGACGTCCCAGCCAGGAAAGAACAACACTATGTTACAGATGATGGATAGCAGCACTAATGGGTACAGAGATATAGCAATGCCACGGGAACACTTTCCGGTACACATGTTGTCAGACAGTGAAAACTAACTAACTGCTGTAAAACCTCTCGCTCATTAGGGTTTTGGCTCAGATCCTTCCTGTTTTCAGAGAAGTCCCACTTGAACCTGACCAAAGGAGAGAAATGCATTTGCACTGGCAGCTAAATACTATTAATGATGGTGAACTGGTGCGGGAGGGGTGATTAGGTACTTTGTTACATGTACTTAAGTACCTTTTTTGTGTAAATTGTAGTTGTTGGAGTAGTTTTTTGCCCAAATATTAACCTTTACAGAAAATAGTCACTATATCCGAGATGTCTAACCAAGCATCTAAATTTACATCATCACACCTGCAAATGAACGAATGCATCACACTGGAAGAAAATCACTGACTTCAATAACTAAGGATAAAAGCTCATTAAAGGATGTCTTGAATTGTCTGTTGTTTATGTATAAAGAGTTTAAGAGTCCCATATAAAGACTGTCACACATTCATTTGTTTGTTTTTTTATGTATGGCATGGCCATGATCAAATTTAAATTCCCCTCCACTGAAAATGTGTTTTTCTTTTGGTTACTTGGATGTTTGATCTTGATGTGTGTGCTAGAAGGCTGTTTTCACATTCATCTGCTGAAGAGGAAAAGTTCGCTTGCTGAAGAGTTCAGTATTTGTACCTACAAGCAGGATTTTGTGACGTCACGAGTTTAGAAACCAGTCATGATCCAATACAAACCAACTGATGTAGAAGCGTGAAGCCTCCAGTGCACATACACTGACTGAGGATGGACTTTCAGTGAAGTAGGAGACATCTTGTAGTAGTCTAGGTAAACTTATGAAATAAATATTTTGCACTGAGGGAGAGGAAGTAGATGTAATTTACAAGATAGTTTAACTTTTTTTTGTGGAAAAAACATATGAGACACAAATTACTTGGATGGATGCCTGCACTGTGAACTACTTCCCAAATTTGATACATTTGGGAGTTTTAAAAGTCCACAGAGAAACATATTTATCCAACAAAGAATAAAGAGGCTAGATTTTTTTTTATATGAAACTGTGGACTTCCGGACCACGTTTGCCCTCAGAGATAACAGTGAACTGTCCGGGCTCTGTGGCCTCCGCTGTAAATATTGGGGAACCTTTGAACCACTCCCCCTGTTCCTGTGAGGAGCACTCCTGGCTGCAGCTGACACACTATGGCAACGTCTCCCGTCAAAGACTTCCTGGTTACCTATTTAATGCCAGAAAAATGTTACCAGGAGCTTTGCGTCAACTTTCACTTGCACGGTGAGACGCGTCGTTGTGAAATGTAAAGGAGTAAAACGGGTGAAACGTAGCGAAAACTCTTTCCATTTGTGCGGGGGGGGGTTAAGCCTTTTTAGTTTGTAACCTAAAAGTGTGTTACGTCTGGGTAATCCTTGCCGTCACTCGTTTACACAATCATGTTTTAGGCCTCTCACTGTGTTGCATTTGGCATTAGGCGTTGATCTGCTGTGGTCTGATTGTTTTCTCCCAGTGCCTTGCCTAAAGTTTGTCCTGAACAGAATTGTCGGAATTTGGATCTTACTGGACGCTTTACTGGGTAAGACTTCTCCTCAACCTGCATTTCTAAATCTGATTTAATCACGTGACGGCAGCAGCAGGGCATCACTAACAAACACAACTAACAAAGATGATTCAACAGTTTTCCCCCTGACACACTCACAGGTGACACCCCCAGCAGACAATATTATCTAACCCACTCATATTATTTCACTAATGTCTCTTTACACTTTAATGATTGATCATTATTGATTGGATCTCTGTACAACACAATGATCACATTATGATTCCCATTCCCATAAGAACCTTTAAGTGCTCTGGTAAACTAGGCTACTATGCAACACCAACTGCTGTAACAGTGTAGATAACCATGACAACGTCAGGCCTGTGATGATATCACAAAAACCACTGCATTAACATATGATCTATGCAGAAGCACAGACATTTCAACACTAAACGGGAAATGGAACTAGCCACAGTACAATGAAGTAGACAAAGCAATTTTATATGGATATTAAGAAGATTTTTTTCTATATCTGCATGTATTTACTCATTATTGTTTACATATTGATTGCTAATCTAGACAACCACCAAACTAACTACATGTTGGTTGTCTTCAAAAGTCAGTGATGTTGCACCTCCTCTGCACCATCCTCACCTCCTTGTCTGTCGCCTCCCTGCAGCACAGCTACCTCAGCTGTTGAAGATACTGTGGAGAGGAAGTGCAGCTGGCCTGAGTCTGACCGCCGCCCTGCTTCAGCTCTACGCCTTCTCATGTCCTGTTGTGTACGCCACGGCCAACAACTTCCCACTCTTGTACGTATTTAACAACAATGAATAAGTCTCTCGACCTGTGCTGATTCACTGGTAGATCAGTCATCACCACGAGTCTTTACCGAATATCAGTGTTACAGGTTTTGTTTCATAATCATGTTGCACACCTCCCAATACTTAGTGATCTGAGATGTGGAAACTGTAGAAACAGGCAGTTGGACTAAATAAAGTGTCAGTCTAAGCACTGTAATTCTTCCATCATTTAGTTTTAGTGAACATGAATTCGCTTTAGCTGAGCTGTTTTATACGTGTCCACCTATTGTATTGAAAATGTCTCAACACTTTTCTCAAGTTCAAAGACTCCATTCATGTATATACTCTGCAGAGAGTTATCTGAGTAGAGAGTATTGTTTTGTTTTGCTGCTGACAGCGTGTATCTATCATCACAGATGTGTGCCTTACATGTGTTTTACTGTAACTGCTCTGCAGTGCCTGGGGCGAGAGGCTCTTCACGTTGGCCCAGACTGCAGCAATTGTCTTCCTCATCCTGCATTATCATGGTGATACCCTTAAAGGTTAGCACACATACCTGCACATTTTTTCCAAATTCACATTCCAAATAATGTACATACTTTCAGGATAAGTCTGGCATTTTTCTATATTTTTCTTATTGTCATCAAATCCCATGAAACACCACCAATGCGTCAACACCCCTGTCTGTGGCTCTCAGCCCCAAGCTCATTAATTTCTACAGGTCACAAATGCATAGTTTCATTTAAAAAAAAAAAAGGCTCAGTAATTTCCTAAAACAGCGGGGCACTGTAGTTTTTAGCAAACGCTGCCCAAATAGGAGCAATTAGCACATTTGTTGAGTATTTTCAGTGGCGGATTAATACACCTTTGGTGCTCTAGGGAGTATTTACAGCTGCAGGACGGTGTGGGATTGACTCAAATCAATTTTCATTATTATTTTTGTGTATTTATCAGATTGTATTTTGCTCTCTGAATCAGTGTGGTTGACATTTATGGTTTTTAAATGTCCTCTATAAAGAGCTATACAGTAATATCTCTAGCCAACACAACTTCCCTTGATGTTTTATATGTTGAAGGTGGATTCAGATAACAGGTTCAGATAATTATTGCTTTTTGGCAACACCTACAATGTAGCATGTACAAGTGAACACCAGATACCAGCCATTGGCGCATGTCAGTACCGTTATTAAATTTAGAAAGCATTAAGTATTGAAATAGGTTATGATAAAGTGTATCTAGACAAAGCTGCAACAGACTTAAACCTGTTTTGTTCAAATTAAAAGGCTTTACAAAGCACAAATGAAGAAACTGTGTAGTAATATCATAAAAATCAACTTGTTGCTCAGAACTGAACTTTTGTGAGACATTTTAAGGAATTAATCAGCTGGATCAAACATTACAGAAGCCTTAAACTTAACATACACCGGCCATACAAGGTCTGAGTATAGTTAATCACCTCTGTGTATTTTCAGCCTTCAACTTAATAATTTGGGATGGCCCAGAATATCCTGTATAGTACATATTATATATGAGCAACTGAAGAAAAATCACACACGTGGACAAATCGGAGGTCTGGAAACAGGAAAGGCTTGTGTGTGGTCCTGTTGTCAATCTTATGCTGGATGTGAAGAACGGTTTATCAGCTGACCACAGTGTTTCAGGTGACTGTCACTCACTCAGCCTTCCTGTTTCATCTTTGGTCAGCGCTGTCCTGGAGCGCCACCTTGTGGTGTTACCACTCAACTCATAAGCTTTACACAGGAGCCTTTTGTTGGAAGAGTGATTACAACACTTCTCTTAAAACACATTGGTAGAGAGCTGGTTTCATTTTATAGGCTGAGATGATTCATTAAATAGCCAATTTGAACATTTGTCAGATAACTATTGATTTTGTAAGTGACCATCAGTATGAAAATAAGTATTTCTTTTGTGCCATTTTTTTCTTGTGCATGAAGTTTCTACCATCTGATATCAGCCTGTTTTATGTTTACGTGGCAGGGATGCTGTTCCTCTTGGCTTACAGTGGTGTGATGTTCTTTCTGGGCTCCTACGCAGTTGCAGCAGTCGCCTCAGCGATGCAGACCTCCAGTTTGGCGGCTTTAATTGCAAGCAAGGTAGCACCTCCGTGGCTTATCTCGTCTGTACAGCCAAATTTCTGAGCTGTTCTTTGATGAATAAGACCAGTGAACTGTGTGTGCACAGTGCAAACGTATCAGAGGAGAGTGAATTTATTTGCTGGGTTTGTTGTTTCCAGGGTCTCCAGGCTGGAACTAACTACTGTAATGGTTACACAGGCCAACTGTCCACTCTGTCTGTGTTACTATCGTGGGCAGGGTCTCTGGGTGGCATCTTTGTGTCTCTACAGGTATGCAGTCAGGAATTACACACAAACTAAACATATAGCTGCACAACTGTATATTTTACACTACTCCAGTCTGTCATTGTTGTCTTTACTAACCGAGATTGCCTCAAACTTTGTCCTGTAGGAGACGGAAAGCTCATTTGCTACTCTGTCACACGTACTATCAGCTGGTCTCAGCTGTGTCCTCCTGGCCCAGGTCCTCTGCTATACGAGCAGCACCGCCACCACTAAAAAGAAGAGCGAGTAGATGGTGGAGGACGGTGACAAATGAACTCCTTCCTGTCATTCATGAAATGTCTTGTGATCCTGTGCCAGATGTTAGCACATCAGTAACTCAAATATGGTGTCAAAGTAGCAGGAAATATTTACAGGGTCTTTTTGTACAAATATGCGTGTGTGCTACACTCAAATCTACTTTAAAACGAGTCATGTGCTGTGTGTCTGTGTAAATGAGAACTCTCATTGTCATGTCATTTAATCATTTAAAATTTTGTTTCTGCAGTTACTTTCCTATTATTGTATGGGTGAGTGAATTAAAAAAATGTTGTTGCCCTCTAGTGATTGAAATAAGAATTACACACAGGTTTTCAATGGCATCTGCAGGTGACTGTCGAAATAAAACAGTCAGTTTTTGGTTGTATTTAAAGTCTCCTGGTTGCTCTGTTATTGTTTGTCATGCTGTTTCGAATTTGGGTTCACTAACATTTTCAGAAGTGAAAGTTAACTGCATCTAGGGACAGGAACAGTAAGGCAAGCAAGTCTTCAAACATTTTCACAAGAATTTCACCAGTCTGTGTCATTTCTAATACACATACAGGGTTTTAAACTGGGGAAGGAATGCAGTCACGCAGCAGGCACGAGTGAACACACGCTTTCGTAAGATCAGGTAATTTCACTGACTGGTTCCTTGTCTGTGGTTGGAGGAACATCCTGCTGATCTTGCATTCATGTCATGTCATATTTACTATTTCGCACTGCTTATTAGGAAATTGCTCATGTCATAATACTAATAATAACAATGGTAATTTTAGTTGTACTAATTTTGTGGTAGCCTCTGGTTTTTCTATTTGGCATCACATAATATGATTCATTATTTCTCTATTTTTCTTTGTGACTACATTTTGTAGAAAAACGTCACTTCATTAACTCAGTGACCAGGTTGCCATGCACATTTTCATTTTTATTTATCCAGGTTCACTGACGAAGAACTGCCCAACGCCCTGTTTCTTACTCCCACAGACGGGAGCTGCCGGTACAGGTTGTATCGCATGGTACTGAGCAGCTCACTGGAACAGCTGGAAGCTAAGAGATGATTTGTTAGTCAGTAATTTCTGTGCTCTGTTGGTCTAAGACATTGAACACCATCAGCCTTGAAGTCACAATAAGGGCACTGGACTGGCTTCTGAGCTTCAAGTAATGCCAGCCACCATGAACAAAATGTCCAGTGTTGCTCTGTAACACTCCAGACATTTGTAGGAGCTCTGCCAAGACACACTGAAGTCACTGTGGCAGCACATGTGCACTACTAACATATTAATTTTGTTTGTTTTGGCAGGAATAAAATAAAATGTTGCCACAGAAAACGGGTGTCTGTATATGAAAGCAAGAGTTAACAGAGCTGACACCTTTAGGTCAGGACTGTAAAAGGTGTCAGGCACAAACATGATCTCTGTGTACATAAAAATCAAAGAGTCATGTTACAACTCAGGCTATTATGTTATGTATGCATTTTCACACTGCTGTACGCAAAACTAACGACATTCCCATCAGCCTCAGCCGCACTTTGTGTTTAGTACTAATTAGCAAATGTTAGCATATGCTAACATGCTAAACAAAAGTGGTGAATGTGGTAAACATTATACCTGCTAAACATCAGTGTGTTTGCATTGTCATTGTGAGCATGTTAGCATTTAGCTCAAAGCACCGCTGCGCCCAGCCTCACAGAGCTGCTAGCATGGCTGTAGACTGTTAGTCTTGTTTAAATATATTTATTTACCCTTCATATTTAAGAATTTTTTTTTACTTTCTCTGTTTCCAAAATGTTTTGGTTACTTTCAAATCATTCTGCATGCTAAACACAATCCTTAATCTTTAAAATGTTGTGTGGTCACCGGATAGATGCGTTAGCAATGTGAAAGCTGACTGCTGCACTTTCTGTTCCCTGATAACTCAATCATCTGGTGGGGAAATTCTGAATGTACTGGTCAGAAGATTACTCTAATTCTTGTCATGTGGCGGAAATGAACCTGAAGCCACCCACTTCTCAGCTGTGTAAAGTCAATGCCCTAAAATAACATTTAGTGCAAGGCATTAGTACTAAAGGTTGAGTATGATATGATCTCATATTCAATTCAGCCCATATGAAACAAGGTGGGTAATGCCACAATGTCCGTCAATAAGAAGTCTGCCAGTTTATTTGCTCTTCAAGTCCATTGCACAGAAATATTGCATTTAGTAACACATTCATGAGACATAATGTTCACTAATGCTGCTCAACTCCTACAACAACTTCATGAGGTTTCATCAGCAACTTTACATTGGAACCATCTGCAAATGAGTTCAGCAGTCTCCAAACAAAAGTATCAAAATTACATTCAACATTTTTGCATGTATTTGACATTATCCTCAGTCCTTCCTCAACCTCTCTCTTTAATTTAAGAATACATCTTAATTCATTCATTCATGGTAGTAGACAGCATGAATAAAATCCGACTGAGGGGTCTTTTTAGCCAGTAATTGTTCACACAGCCTGGTTTCTAATCTGTTTTTTGTTTTAAGGAGTCACCAGTCAGTTCAGTTTGGTATTTTTATACTGAACCACTGAAAATTGTTCAGTTGGCTTGAAGTGAACTGAACAAATGGCACAAGGTTTGTTTGACATTCATTGTTCTGTCAGTGTATGAAATATAAAGCAAGCTGATATTGGTGTTAAGTACAGTCTCCTATCTCACTTGGATTATTTAGACACTTCAAGATAAATCAAAAAAGTGTTGATAAAACAGACCATATGCATTGTTTATAGTACAAATGAGTGTCATTACATTGAGACAAAAAAGTTGCTTTGAAAGTATAAAAATGGTAATGGAAATATAAGGAAACCAAAAGTTCATAATACAAAACAAACTCAAGTGAGATTTGTCCCATGTGTTGTATAATGGAAGTTAAGAGGACAAATATGTGTTCTCAAAGCTACAGTGCATTTATTACATGTGTCATGACACTTTATGAAGACAGCACCAAATCTGCCTCACACCTTACAGAGCAGCTCTGTATAACTTTAGAGTTCAAAATGTAAAGTATCTGACAAAAAAATCCTGTCTTGAACTGAACTAGTACTTTTCAAAGGCCATAACTACATAGTGAAATGTGATCAATAATGGGTTAAAAGTGTGTGAATATTCTAATAAATAAAATAATTGTTAGAAAGTACATATTAGTGACTGCTGGCACACAAAATGTATTCAACAACACACAACATGTATTTATTTTGATGATTTTAATATCAATTGATTAGATAAAAGTAAGAAAATAATCAATTTAAATTTGATTAAAGCCAAAGCCAAACTGCTAACTTAAAGTCAACTAATTTAGTTTTTTAGTTAAAATACTTTTAATAGCTCAATTGTAACATATAATATAAACAGAAACAAACATCTTTGAAGTAATAGGGATTTAAATCACCAGCTAGACAAAAGACATTTATTGGTAATAAAAACTTCATTACATTTGTCGATTTTCAAAATATATATATATAAATGTGTAACTAGTCTCCTGAGGTGCTCTGTGACGCGGGGGAAACCTCTAAGTGTTTCTGGATCTGCTACTTGAGGTGCATCCATGGGGAGTTTTTGAGGAGTCTTCAGGTCTTTCTTTATCTACTTTTACTGTACTTTTATTGTAATTAGTGGGAATGCTGATTCAGCATTCACACTATTGTTATGGAATGGTAACGGACTTTTACTTATATAGCGCTTTTCAACCGTTGAAACGGTATTTTTGGCAGTTGTGACCTCTGTGCTTTTTAACTTTACCTCTATCGGCAGGTTTAGCACAGTGGTAGCACTGCTGACTTTGGTACAGAAGATCAGGAGTTCGATTCCCAGTCAGGGCAAGGCCAGGGCTTGCTATCACAACTAGAGATTCGTTATTTTTCTTATTCTACTTCCGTACGTTTTTCGGTCGCCTACTCCTTCAGCATACTTTCAGCTACAGAAACCATTCAACTATCAAAATGTTCAGCTCTTTAAGGACATGTGTGATATTGATGTAGAGCTATTTTTGGCAGTTGTGACCTCTGTGCTTTTTAACTCTACCTCTGTAGGCAGGTTTAGCACAGTGGTAGCACCGCTGACTTTGGTACAGGAAATCAGGGGTTCGATTCCCAGTCAGGGCAAGGTCAGGGCTTGTTGTGTCTTTTTTTCTCCCCCATTCTCTCTCCATATTTAGAACTTCCGTTTAAC
>LKNJ01006224.1:19351-30187 GCA_002120245.1 Maccullochella peelii | reverse complement strand
GTGTGTGTGTGTGTGTGTGAGTGTGTGAGTGTGTGAGTGTGAGTGTTACCTCTCTCCAGGCAGCAGAACCAGTGCTCTGGGATGTTCCAGGATAGAAGAGTTGAGCAGAGTGTGACGCAGGTCGCCTTCAGGGTTGGACACCTTCAAACACAACAGTGAAACTTTTCAGAGGTTCATCAGTTTCAGTTTAAAATTAACTAATTAAAGAAATGTAATCAGGTTATAGGGTTGTGTGAAAAACTGTAGACTACGTGCAACTCCCATTAATACAACCTACTTTTGCACACATGCAAGGATGGGCTCAATCTGTATAACAGATTAACAAATCCCCTGACTGCTTTCAAAGAACCACATTAGATAGATGAGAATGAACAGGATCACTTTAGCCTGATAACATCATGTGAGTCTGGATTAGTTAAAGCACATTTAAACAACAGGAGCCACATGTGTCTACAGCAGTAAATATATCTAGATTGGTGGTGGTCTGTGTGTTAATCACAAACACAACACTTCTATACCTCAATTTTCTGCGCTCCAGCGTCAACCCAGTACAGCAGTCTACTGATGGGGTCAAAGGTCAGAGCCTCCACGTTCTGCAGATCTTTCCTGACTACAACCTCCTGACCTGTACTGCCGTTGAGACACAGACGCTGCAGGAAAAAGGAGAATGACAGCTGAAGGTTAACATTAATAGGACATTGTGGTACCTTGGTAAACATACTGACAAATGTGGTGTGTGATGCTGCATTTGTGAGCAAAAATCCCAGCTTGGCAGGATGAGATTTTAACAAAACTGTGTCCAATATATGAGCTGAGTTGAGCTCATCTCAAGTCTCTGCACCCATATCAAAAAGCCCTGCTTCACTTGTGTTTGGACACTGTGAACGAACACTTGAACCAGTCGGATCCGAGGCAAACAAAATCTACTGTCGGTCTGCTTGCCTCCCAGTGGAATCCCTCACTAACCTGTATGGTGTCCAGTGAGATGTCAGCCCAGTACAGGCAGTTCCTGTCATAGTCAAAGTCCAGAGCCACAGCCTCCCTGAGGCCGGCCAGGGGAAGGGCCTGGTCTGTGCCTGTGGCCAGGTCATAGCGATGGATGGAGTTCCTCACGGCGTACAGGATGAACTCATTACTCTCTGAAAGAGCACAGGAGACATGACTAATGGGAAAAGATACACGATGGGCCTACATACTAATCACATGATAGTGTTTGTGGGGGACATAATTATGAGTATGTGTTAACCTGTATAGTAAACCAAGCTTGGAAAAAATATATATTATTGCAGAGATTTCAACTAGTTTTAATTTATGATATTAATGTTTTTCAAATATGTTCTTTTATATAAAAGACAAAATTCAGAGATGGAAATCTTCCTGTCTTATTTTCAGACTAATTCACAGATTTACTCTTACTCAGCCAGACAGTCATCCTCCCAGACATCTCAAAGCACAGGTTCGTTCTTAATAAGATAATGGGTTCCTCACTTATAGAGATCAGGAGTCAAGCGATACACATAAGAATGCTATGAAGAGCCAAGTTAGGAATAAAAAAGTTCTTGCTGACTGTGAAGAATAAGACACCTTTATCAAGCTACACCTGCTTGGAGCAAAGTGTAGGAATAACATTCAGTTCTATATATATGTGTGTGTGTTCTCAAGTGATGTACACATGTGTAATCACTCCGAGCAGGAATAGCCAGTCAGAGACAAGGACTGTCCACTCCTTACGCTGCACCCAGTAATTAGGATCTGCAAAAACATGTGATTTTAAAGTCTTTAATATCTTCAGTAGCAATTAAGATGTGAAATTAACAACTATCGAATATTTTTATAACTTATCAATATATAAAGATGAAATAATAGGAAACTGGCTGAAATGAAAACAAAAGAAAACTACACTGGAGCAGGAGGGAGAGTCTGCTGCTGGTAGAGGAGGCAGATCAGAAAATACTGTTAATAAGAACTGATCAAAACAAAAAGAAACTGGCGTAACATTATCAAATGAGTGTATTATTTAAGCAATTTTACACGAAAGCAGCAGCTGAAAATAATAGGCTGTAGTTACCATATTCTGAATGATGGACATTGCTAGCTAGCCGATTATTCACCATGACCAATGCTATTTTGCACAGTCATTCCAAAACATGTCTCACAAGGTTAGTACTCACTTCTGTCTCTGTGCTGCAACCATGGAGCATATACAGCAGTCTTAAACAACGTAAGTCGAAAGAAATTGAATAAATAGCTTTGATTCTTGAGGTTTGAGAGTAAAAGTATTCTGACTTTTCTCTTTCAGGTAAGTCCAAAATGTCATTGTTAGCAGTCTGATAAATATGTATGGAGTTTCTTGGTTAAAGTGGCATCTTCCCTAAAGTCCTACAGAACATGTTAAAATGACTTTTGTCATTTGTATGATTTTGAGTTTGAGTATAACACTGAAATTCAGTTTTAGTTGGATTCTAACCTGCAGCAGTTTGGTACATAAGATAAGACAGTTATTATGTGATTCACTTTCTTCCCACAGTCTTCAGTTAAAAAGACTTGCCTTCAGAAACATGATAATTCCAGTAGTTCAGTGATCTAAACTATACAACACGATCAGGGAAAACAAATCCCAGACAGATGTGCATGTGTGCAGAGAGGACATCAGCTGGGAAAGATTGAAACGTGAAAACTTCAATTATAAAACCCAAAATGCTAGATTTAGGCAAAAGGGACTGTTGCACCAATTCCTGTGATTCTGTTATCCCTAACCATACACATCCAGTGAACATAACGAGAACAGGCTAAGCCAAAAGCTATTACATACAAAAGCTAATTTTGTATGTTTCAGTATCACAGAGCTTACTCACAGAAAATATGATGATTTTGTAGAAAGCAACTGTGACCCTGCATTGATGTAATAAAGTGCAGGTTTACCTCCGACAGGACAAGGCAGCATCTCTCCATCCAGTCTGGACTCCACATCTCCTCCACTACAGCTGTCCCCTGGTACCTTCCTGTAGCTGCAGCGGGAACAGAAAGAATTTTCTTCAGGTCGACACTTGGTGGTGCTCATCACCACATCGAACAACAGCAACAGCAGTTCTCTCCATAGCAGCAATAAACCAAAGAGAACAAAGGCTGGTTCGCATTCTGGGGAATTCTCGGGTAATGACGATTAATGACAATAATAAAAGACTGTAGGTTCTAATTATTGTGTTAGAAGCACCAGGTAAGGGTTTCAAATTTGAGCTCATGTGCACTGTCCATAATGTGACAAAGGTTTAAAAAATATATAAAAATAAACAAGGAACAAATAATCAGGATTTATCAAACAAGGGAATTCGATTTTTTATTTCAAGCTCTGCTTTCACTCTCACCTCTGTTATCTTGCCATGTGTAGTACAACAGTTTTGTGATAAAAAAAATACATTTAAAAATAGGTTTGGTCACATTAAGAGTCCATGGGGCTCCCAGGCATGGCCGTTTAGAGAGTTCGAGACAATATTTTGACAAAACCTGATAAAAGGTCAATAAAACTCAAAACAAAAAAGCTTACCATATGAAAACTCATATAAATGTGAATCCATTAGTGCTGCAGATGCCAAAATTTTGCTAATAAATCACACAAAATCATCCCAGACTGCACTTTTCTGCACTGTAAAGTAAGATGACAGCAGCTTACCCTTTGCTGCGGCGGTAGGTGGTACCGACAGGACACGGCACTGGAGGAGCATAGAGGTCACCTACAAACTCAGGGTCAGGCACACACACCTGCAGAGACAAGTCCTCACTCAGCTTGAAGCCGTAGTCACTGGAAGGAGGAGGAGGAGGAGGAGAAGAGAAAAAATAACAGCCAGTTAGCTTCTGCCCTGTGATTAATGGCAGCACCTGATGTGCATTTTAAAACAGACTCATTATGAGTTGTGATGGGAGCTCCAGGAGCAATAAAAATGTGCTGAGTAGGCTTAAACCAATGCATTGGTTTGCCAGTACTGAAATTTAATTAAGAGTCAGAAACAGCCAGTGCCATCTACCTCTGAGATGAGAGGTTGCACTCAGACTACAGCCAATGAATACAGACTATTATTTTTAACTCTTATGTCTTTTTAGCTAGTCATTTCAGTGTGGTGTGGGAGGGTTTGAGCTATTTACCAATTAATACTAAATGTAAGTAGAGAAGGCAATTTCTGAAGAAATTGCAGGGTGAATGCTGGCTTTTGAAATGCTGACGCTAAACTGGATAGTTGGCTTTAAATGTTGAATTTAATATCCCTGCTGGGACACACATGTATGCATACAACATATATTTCTCCTGTACTGTACGGTTTAAAGGTCCATGATTGGTCCATGAACAACCCCATCATGATGGGATTTCCGACTGTAAGTGAATGTGTCATCCCAATCCCAAAGGTTGCCATGGGAAGAGGCAATAGGTTTCACAGAAGACACTGATATATAATATGTTTACATACTCTTTAAAATATAGGAGCTGTCACAAGTTGAAAACTCCTATCATCTCTGTGTTTGAGGTTACAGGCAAAACACAGACACGCACACACACACCGGTTACTATGGTGACTGTGGCACCCTGAGGGAGTGGAGGGGGGAGGGGCAGACTGCAACTTAGACAGGTCAGACAGTGTGTATTTGTGTGTTAGTGTCTGTATGTGTTAGTGTATTACTGTATGTGTCTGTGTTTGTGTGTGCGCGTGTGTGGTGTATTAGGAAGGTTTGAATTAACAGTTAAAAAGCAGAGATCACATCTGCCAAAACTAGCTCTACATCAATCCACCAATCAGAACAGAGGAACAAACTGATGGAGGTTTAATCAGTTTATCAACATCAGCTGTGTGTGTCACCAACTGTTGCCTCAGAGTGCTCAGTCACTGAGAGAGAGAGAGAAACCTGTAAAAGTTTCACTCAGGAAAGTCACCATCATTCAAAAAACGTAGGTCGTATCGGTGAAACGACCTCACTGTCAGCACCAGAAGGCATTGCTGAACATGTAGATGTATAATTTGCATAGATAAAGTTTAAAAAAGGCAGAGAAATAACAGTTTCAAAAGTCCTCTCATTTGTGTTTTGCTCAAGACCGTAGGAGAAAAAATATCATTACAGTTAATGAGACAGTTGAAGGATTTTCTGATGCTTGGAGGCAGACAGTTCAAAAACGGTAAGTCCTATGGCTTAAAAAGTTACATGACCTGAACCAGGACCAGTTTGTCCTGAGGTGAAAATATGTGTGTAGAGTGAAAGCAAGTTAGAGAAAAAAATTTAATAAGATTTAACAGCTCCCTTTCACTCTAGCTCTGAAAATTCTACCACATACACACACATGTAAAACTCTCAGAAGGGCTGAAAATTGCATGAAACTTAAATTGCAACAGTGTAAAAAGTATGAATGATATGAAAAAGTTGAATTAATGAGAGAAAGTCCCACGTGTTGTGATCGTTATAAAGTTTGAATAGAGTTTCTACGTTAATGTATGAATGAGTGAGAAGAGGTTGAAGATGAGTAGGTTGGAAGGCTTTTCTCATTGACTCCCATTATAACAAAGATGTGGAACATTTTGATGTTTGAATGGAGTTTTCTAGCTGAAAGTATGAATGAGCAGAGAAGAGTTGAAAAACCTTGAAAATTTGTCTATTTTGAACATTCGGTCCATTCATTTGAATAGGGCAAAATATAAATATATAAATGAAAATATGTACCCAACAAATTTAAAGTGAATATGAAATGGCTACAGGTGTACACACTTCACCAAATTTACTGTTTGGTCTGCACATTGGGTTTTGTGTTTAAAAAAAAAAATCATATTCCATCAAATGAATTTCAAGGATGATCAAAGGAAATAGGACACACCTGAGCTCTGAGTGTAATGTCACATCAGAGAACACATAATACTGAATACATTCTATACATAAGTGATAACAAAGTTATAACATTTAATAACATTTCTGTTATTATAAGGTATTTTACAGTGTAAGATTAGCTCATTCTAAGCTGAAAATTGAGCTTTTGAAGCTACTAAACACTTCCTCAGTGATGAATATGAATGTTTTGTGCATGTGTGGGTCCCTAACCATTCGTAGTCCTGGCGTGTGCACGAGCAGTTAGAGATGGTCACGGGCCGGTCGAAGTCCTCTCCGTTAAAACATGTAGCGTGGGGAGCCCGTCTCTTAAACGTTATCTCTCTGCCCAACAGACACTCGTTACCATGCTCATCTGACGGAGACCAGCGCTTGTAGTCAGCCTCAGAACACGGCACACCTGGAGGGGAAGAAATAAAAAGGTCCATTTGACAATCAGTCTTCCATTTCTTTCTCCTTTAGCCCTGTAGAGAACTTTCAAGAGATGAAACACTCCATCTAGTAGCCTTAATTAAAGGGTTCACAGCTCTTGAAAACACCCGAGAAAACATGTACAGTATATCTCTGCTTTTCGAACCCAGCTAGTATACATTTAGCTATAATTTCCACACAGCAATTTCTGCCATGCACTTCCATCATACTGCTAGCATCATGGCTACCAAGTGTGAGGTAACTACCTATTATGATTGTAGCTCCTTTAACTACAGTAGGTAGTATTTTTGTGTGCTTCTACATTTCACTGAGTATTTACCTTTTACTCAAGTATGTTTTTACTTAGCATCTATTAGAGAGTACAAACTTTATACCTACCTAAGTAACCCATTAAAAATATATATTTTTTTATTTTTCTGCATAGTAACAATTTTCTTCTCTCTTTTTTACTGTTGGCTGCTACAAAACTTATGCTAACGATACGTGCTAAAAAAGATGATTTATTCTCAATTTTATGAAAATGTGACTCTGTAAACTGTTGTTACTTTAGTTGTAGTGTCTTCTCAAAGACAAGTGTAACTAACTGACACCAGTCATCTCAGTTAACCCGAGCAAACAGCTGGTTTTAGGCTTTGTTAGCTAAAGTTGCTACATGGTCAAAAGGATATGTAGCAACTTTAGCTAACATGACTTCATTTAGCCCAGAGACTAAAAGTGATATATGTAAATGCCTTACCATGCAATGTAAACAAGCCACACAGTGTTATTACCTTTTTGCTATTGATGTGAGGTAACTAACAAGCTAATATTAACACTATATTTAATGTAGCAGTCATGAAATACATTCAAAATTCATTTTAATTCAATTCAGTTTTATTTATAAAGCTACACTCTTCATATAAAGCAGGTGTAGACCATACTCGTTATAGTATTATTTACAGAGACCCTGGCTCAACAATTCCCACCATGAGCAAGCACTAGGTGAAAGTGGCAGGAAAAACTCTTTTTAACAGGAAGAAACTACACACAAATGAAATCTTCTGTTGAGACATCTGAAATATAAGCATATAAATAGCTGTTGTGAGCAGTTGCTGCTAAGAGCTGAGGATCTCGAACATAAAAGCTCTCTTTCCTCTCCCTCGCTCTGAACCTCCCTCTCGCTCTCCAACGTACCCAGAACTTCGGAGGTGTTGACCTGCAATATGAGCCAGCTGTGTCTCTGGTCAGCGTAGGAGCCAAAGATGGTGAAGATGGTGCTCTTCTCCCCGGGCTCAGTCAGTAGCTGGTAAACATACACCTCCCTGTCTGAGAACTGAAAGTCGGTCCACGTCTCGCCTTCATTGGTGCTGAACCTGACAGGGACATGGCCAATATTTAACCCAGGATTTTATTAAGCAACAATGGTTTTTCAGCGGTTTCCCATGTACTGCTGATAGCCTGTATCTGTTCTTTTTAATAAATCAGTTACAAGCATTTCCTTTCATCTGCAGCCTACCTACTCATTCTCTGATTTAACAACAGCAAGAGAGGAAAGATAAGATCTATTTAATATGGGGGAAATCTGGAGTATAACAGGCATTTTAATTGGTTGATTTAACCCACTTATTTGTATATATGAGGGCAAAACCAGATTACTGAGTAACCAGTGTAAGGAAACTAAATTCTCTCTGCATGCAAACGAGGTCAGCTGTTTTCACACTAATTTACTGCATCACCTGCACATGAATATGAATAGCTGCAATGTTGCTGTTGGCATAGAGGTGTTTTATTGCACCTCTGTTTACTGAGGGAATTTTTTATTAGCTTTTTTCTACAATAAGCTGCTTCACGTTCACACAATCTGCTCCTGCGGACTAATGAGCACATCCACTGGGACAGGGGCCGTTTATGTGCTTCACTCCCCAGATTTCCTCAAGTTGTTTGGGGATTTCATATGGAGCCCTTCCAGAGTCACAAACCAGGCTCTCAGGGTTCAATGTTTGAAACTGTTATGTTTAGGTAGAACCAACTATACAACAGATTTTGTTTCTGAGCTCAAACCGTTTTTTTTTTTTTGTTATTGTTTTTTACTGTCCTGGAGGAACACTTAAACAGGTCATTTGGACTTACTTAAGATGTGTGGTGGCGCCTCCTTGTGCAATAGCCATCAGGATACCACCATGGTCGCCCCATGTGTAGAAATGAGGGCCTGCCAGTGCCTGGACAACAGAAAGCATGTTCAGTGAACTACCAGAACATCATGTACATAATAGGCAATAAAAGATCATTTAACACAAGCCATAATTTATCTGGAGGAGATCTAAAGACACTATAATGACCTCATAAAACGGCACCTTCATTTCCTTAAAGGGAAACTCCATTATCTGTCTGACAACATTATGCAAAGGATCCCTACAGAGATAGACCTTTTTGTTAAAGCGTCAGATCCTTTTTGTTTAATGAGAAACAGAAGTCTCACTCAAAGAAAAGTCTCGCGAGAGGTTGAGTTGTTACAGGAAGACGAAAGGGTGTTACTCTTTAACAAACGGTCTGTCTCTGTAAGGATCCTTTCCGTAATGTTGTCAGACACTTAGAATAACAGTCTGAGCCTGTCAGAGGCAAAAACAAGCACTTTTAGTGGATGGACTTTGACGGGCGTAGATGCCTGCAAGGATTACATTGCAGCCATTGCAGCCTGTTCATGGACGCTGGCGGAGGTGATCTAGTGGACCAATTCCAAAACTTTTGGTAAGTATTAGTCATTTAGACCCCAACATTTGTAAAAACAGGGCCCAGATTTAAAAATACTGGAGTTCCCCTTCCCTGACGCAGTTCCTGTTGAAACAGGATGCTGGAATGGGACAGAACACAGTGAAGGTTCATTCGAAACTTTAAACCACTGGAATATCAGTTAAGGAATGAAAGCGTGTTTGATTAGACAGGAGTGTCTAAAGGGCGGGATTACATTAAAAACATTTGATTGCTTCATTGGTAAGATTTTATGTTCATACCTCCCTGTGAGAGATACAGCTCCACTCAAATCAAAGTGTCCACTTCATAAGGTCTTTAAACCCTTGCAAAACACAAACTCTCGGACATCTAGATGTTTAGTTTAAGCAAAACATCTTCCAAACAAAGTGACAACATATGGGTGAAGCTGCCTGGAACTCCCAAATTTAGTACAGTAAAGATATCTGCAGGATGAAGCTCTTTGAGCCAACAATACATAGTCATCTAATTAAAACGTGTTTTCAGTATTAAGATGTCCCAAAAATATCGGTCTATGAATCTTCAAGGTTTAAAATAATTTAAAGCTGCACTAATTTTCATTTCATTAACAATGAGACTAAGTGAAATGTGAAAGGGGTCGCTCGTAGTGACGAACCCACAGAGAATCATCACCCTACTCTGCAGTTCCCCTCAGCTCTATGCTGCATTTTAGTGTCTTTCAGCTCATTTCAGCTCAAAAAAAACTAAACACACTACCTACCGAACAACAGACAAACAAAGTTGGCAACTAGCTAGTGACCATGGTGACCATTTAGCAGCCAAGGATCCAGATATTTTTCTCAGGAGCTGGAAGAGACTAAAATAAAGATAAAAAGGAGCGTGGATATTGGCCTTACATTCCTCATTCTACTCTTGCTGCTCTTTGTCTGCTGGATGTGCACAATTAGGCAACGGTTTGCCAACATGTTCACCATAACTACTTTATAATTTGAAAATGTGTCAATATTGTGCCCCCAAGTTGCCAGCAGAATGAAACCACCATTGTCTGAAATGTAAAGGTAATAAGTCATAAGTTATTCTTTGAAACACAGGTTATCATTCATTGAAAGTAAGTATTGCAATAATTGTTTCTTTAAAACATGGCCTTTGCTCCAATCATAATCAAATTAAATCAATTAATAATGTACGGTATATGCATGAAACATAAGAAAGTCTGAACTTGTGCTCATATTTATCTATTTCTAGATGTGTTTTCAGGAACAATAGAAAAGGCCAGTCGTAGAAAAGAGTGCAAAAAGGTCCATAATGCTTGGGTACATATACAGACACTGAAATGAAAATCATTGCGACATGCTGGACTCTCTTTGATAGACGAGCTGCTCGTGACTCCGTTTTACAAGCTGTGTTTTACTTCATCTGTGTCAGATTTTGTACTGACCTCCTTCCACCGGGCTCCAGCGCTGCTGGATACATACACATTAGGCTTGTTGGCCAAGTTCCTGCCTACAGATCCTGCAATCAGAGGACAAAAAGGCATTTTACACACACACATACAGACAGACACATTACCGGGGGTTTTCCCTGAGTATTACAGACTTTTTGTGGCCGCTGCTTTTGCTTGCACATATGGAAAATCTGTAACCCAAGAACTCAAACCATAGAATTCTGTATCCTCTTGTGCATGCGGCCTTTGTATGCACTGACAAACACTTTCCTTCGACAATATGTTGTTATTTAGTAAGGCAGATTACCAGGAATGATCTGCTCAGGCGATTCACAAAGAAACATAATGAAATCAAACATGCAGAAATGGAAACTGAACTCCCCCCCCCCCCC
>LKNJ01006224.1:0-19338 GCA_002120245.1 Maccullochella peelii | reverse complement strand
CCAACAAGTGTTTGTCAGAAAACTACTAGGACTAAGAGTCTACAGCCATGCCTGTGGACATGCGAGGCTGAAATGCTCATTGTAAAGCAAAGCAGTGTTAAGTGTACGATTGATAAAAGATGAGGTCCAAAGATTGTTTTTGCTCTTTAGCAGTCATGGTGAAGTAAGTGGTGGTGAGGGTGGTGTAAGAGTAAAGGTCTTTCGTAACATTAATCAAATGGGTTTTTCACATTGTGAGATAGAGGAAAAGTCAGGGGATCACCAAAGTCAGTAGGATTCATGAATGTCTGGACAGAATTTCATGGCAGTCCATCCAATAGTTCTTGAGACATCTCAGTCTGAACAAAGTGGTGGACCAAACGACCAGACGACATTGCCTTTTCTACAGCTACTTCAGCGGTTCCTAATTTTGTAGTGCTTTTAATGTCATAAGCCTAGACCCATGCAGCAAGCATAGCTGAAAAAAAAAAAAAAGTTTTAACGTTGTCTCTAAGTATTCAGCCTTAAATTTGGGTAAGCTATATTTTGCCAATAATCACGGAGCCTTCTTCAGTTCCCTTGGCAATACAGGAAAAACTATTTTTAATAATTATGTGCCATGTATGATGCTATCTAAAATAACTAAATACATCTTATCACATCTCAAAGTCTTGCAAAACACATTTAATTTGATAACACCTTGATAAGAGACAATATCCTTATTAGCCATGCTGATGCTAGTGGCATAGCTCTAAGGATGGTAATGTCAGTCAGTCCACTACTTTGGCCCAGACTGAAATGTCAGCTGTTGGATGGATTGATGCATTTTACAGACATCCCTGTTCCCCACAGAATGGTCAAAGGGTCTTTGGTTTATGACCAAATACCTGCAAAACTAATGACATTCCCATCAGCCTCAGCTGCACTTTATGCTTACTGCAAACCAGAAAATGTTTGCATGCCAACACGCCAAACTAAGATGGTGACCATGATAAATATCAACACCCCCCTCCTCCCTCCACACACACACACACACACACACACACTACATACACCCATCTACAATATGAATCCCTCCTCCCATCCATCAACAACAATGGAATTCATGGACTGGATGATTAATACCAGCAGTGTAGGCCTCTGACACTTAAGAGCTGACAGACACCTGCTTACATCTGCAGACATCAATCCTGTTAATCAAATCTCATTTCAGGGTGAATGACTTCAAGCAGCGCTGATTAAAATGGCAGTAACATGGTTGCGGCGTCTCTGTCGAGGGCTGTAACGATGCCTCTGAAATGAATTACGCTCCGTCTCCGTGTAAAACGGGCTAATGACTCTCATTAAACATCATCACACAAGGAGCCAGAGACTTGAGACAATAAACAAATGTTCCAAAGAAGACTCTCTGTCACTGCGCAGATATGAAACTGGAAAGCACAAGCATGCCATCTCTGTTTATGTGTGTTTGCTAGAGTTCCATCAGCATCACTGTTTAAAGAGTAACTTGCACCAGGCTGAAAGGCAGTGTTTTGCTGCCCTCTCTGGCTGAAGGTTTCAGGCCTGTTTTCAGCATCACTGAAAGGTGTGGTCAGAAGTGTGCTCTGTTGCACCTGTAACCACACACACAACAGTGATGCTGTGTTTGACATTTTGTCTGTTTTTATATCCTAGTCCTAAGAGAAACTAAATTTCTTTTCAGCTGTATTTGTCACAGTTGGAATGACAAATAACCTTAAATTTGAACTATTGGAGCTGCATGATATACTGTAATAATATATGCTCATTTTATTCATTTTTATATGTATTAGTAATAATTACAATAATTCTTAAATAATAATCTCAAACAACAAATGTGTAGAGGAATATATGAGCCGTTTATTCGGGTTGTTGTGTATGTAAACATGTCTGTGCAGTTTGTGAGTGTACATGCCTGCCTGTATTCATAAGTGTGTTTGACCCGTCTGGTGCCCGCTGGGTGCTGCAGCAGTAATTAGCCCATCTGTTTGAGAGCGATAACGAAGCGAATGGCGCCGGAGATTGCCAGTCCTCCCTCCTCCCCTCTCTCTCTCTCGCACTCTCTCTGCATGCCCATTATCTAATAAGAATTTAATTAGAGGGACTGGCTTGGAGCAGGGGAGGCAGTCTCCTAGACACTGGAGAGTATCAACAAATCAATGCTTTCCACCAGCTGTGAAGAGGCAGAGAGGCTTCAAACTGCCGGCTGAAACTCTGCGTCAGCAGCAGGGCAGAGACCCTCATGCTTCACACTTCATTCTGATGATTTCATCTGTCTGCTACATGTTGAAACCGTTCTCCCATCATTTGTGACTTTTCAGCTAAGGTTTGGAGAGGGACAACACACTTCAAAACACTGACACACTAAACAAGAAGTTACTGGCACCTTCTCTATGTATTTCGGGCAATACAGGAAGTGACACAAAGACAGAAAGGCAGCTCAGTCACCACAGAGGAAGCCTTGTAGCTTTGTATTGCTTGTTTCCTGTGTGTGCCCATCTGTTTCATCAGAACCTTTTGCTGGTGAAATGTAACACAAGCTTGCCTGGCTCCTGCGCTGTCAGCGAGACCATCCTCCAACAGGAGGCACCCAAAGTCTTGAAGAGATACTCACACACACACTCTTGCCAACATTACTAAAACGTTTTATAAAAGATTTTTTTCTGTCCATCACACAGATTCACACAGAAATAGTGTAGGATTGACATTCTTCAGGACAGGTTAAAAATGCAATTACAGGTGAAAAGGCTTAAATTAGTGATTGTGTCAGATTGTGTAAGATTTGGTGCTCACATCAAACTATGCTAGACAACTGGATTTTTCAGCATTTTGAGTGTCTTTAAATACAGTCTTTATCACTGATGCTTGCTGCTTGTTGTCCCACCTGTGGCCATGATGAGTCCTGGTGCAGAGTCCTTGGATAAAATGGGCATCCTCCTCAGCTGGATGTTGAACAGCTGGCTCCAGCGCTGGGCCAGGTGGAGAGAGCAGCCTTTACTGAGCTGAAGGGGAGAGCAGAGGAGAGGAAAGTCAGATAGTTTCAGCTTTCTTCTTTCTGCTTCACCACCCAGTTACATCATGAGACTTGGGTCAACAACTAGACAGAGGAAGTAAGGTTAGAAATAGAAAGTAAGGTTAGAAATAGAAAGTAAGGTTAGAAATGTTGGTTTTCCAATATATTGGGAGATATTGGAATTCAGTACAGATCAAATTTGAAGCATTCCCGCACGTCGGGGGTGATGGCCGGGCAATTTTCACCAGTTCTAACGTGAGTGCCAATTTTCATGAGTTTTCGAGCATCCCAAGCCCTTCAAAAGTGCGTTACAAAGGTAGAATAATAATAATCTCTTCAAAAACAACAGGTTCGGACCGTTGGGCCCTGGCACGTTCATGCTCGGGCCCTAATAAATAATAAAGCTCTTAAAACTGCATGTTGATGCAGGGCCCCTCTACAAGACATGGTCACCAAATTAGCTAATAATGCTCCAACCTGCCTTAGTTGATATTGTATTGGAGTGTTGCAAATTCCCTACATAATTTGCAATTAATCAAATTACCAAAACCAATTGATGAACAGTGAACCTCTGGCTTTTGGGAGCCCCCAGGGTGTGGGGCCCCGGGGCAATTGCCTGATTTGCCCCAGTTGGGTTAATGCAGCCTTGTGACCCACAGTCCAGAATCCAAAGGTATTAGATTTACAGAGACACATTCTGACATTAGAGAAGCTAGAAGCAGCAATTGTTTGCCATTTTTCATTCATTTAATTTCATTTTTGCCATTGACTTAAACTAATAATCTATTATCAAAATTGTTGCCAATTAATTTTCTTTCAACCAATCGGTTAATCACTTCAGCACTAATGTAGACGTAGTAATGGAACCATAGTTTTGTTTACAAAGATACAGTCAGACACCAGACAAAACCAAACCACATTCTTCTCTACAGCAACTCGTTTGGAGGCGGAGGTCATGTACTACTACTGCTACAGATAAGACTTTGCAAGGTGATCAGATAACACACTTAATCATAACCACCATGATAATAATGGATGACAATAAGGAACCAATTTCTGATGTCGGCAAAGAAAAATCTGGAAGCATGAAAGACGTTGGGGGTTTGCTGGTGCACCTGGCAGTCCACAGTTCCTCCCAGGCTGTCGGCAGTAGGCGGCTGAAGCAGCTCCCATGTCCCTCCCTTGTCGAAAGTGATGACGGATCGCATGTTGTCCTCGCTGACCGAGCCGTTGATGAGCATGGCGATGAAGACTCCTCGCAGCCCCTCCACGCGGTGCAGGTCGGCAAAAGGCTCATTGGCAAAGTACCTGAAACACAGAAGGGATACGTCATCATCGAGGTCAGGGAGGAACACTTAGAATTTTTGCTTTATGTACCACAGTTGCTGATACAATAACAAATTAAAGAACAATGTTTTACTTTCATTAAAACGCCATTCACTTTTAGAATAGAGATGTAATGTGTGGTAATTCCAGCTTCTTTCCTGGCTAAGAACACGTTTTGTGGATTCATTTCTTGCAAAGATTTTTTCCCCTGTACATGTTCTTGTTCACTTGGCTTGAGAACACTGGAGGTCAAACACAGGTAAACTAAATGCATCAGCATTTTGAAATTACAGCTGTACGAGAGCACTTCACACACAGCAGAGAGAGATAAACAGGAAGCTTGAACCGCATTACCCAGAAATGATGTAAGAAAACTGCATGCATGCATACGACACACGCTTTTTTACCAGCATAGGATGCTTTATGTTTACATAAACAGAAGGCACAAGGATCCACAGCTAATTCCATTAACAGTGTCAGATAAACAGAAAGAATCATCATTTGCAGGCAAACATCTCAGTCAACACTGTGACTGCTTCTGCTAAAACAACACAGGATCTTGGTGACGTGATTAGGGAGACTGAGCATAAAAACAATGAATACGGAGCTCAGAGGTCAGACAGAGCGGTGGCGTAGATAGTAGATCAATAGATTGTCTTTTATAAGATAAAAAAGCATTACTGTGTTTGCAAAGCCTTTGGATTATCAGTGTTATCATGCAGTTGTAATAGGAATAGAGGTCTTCCAGTCAGTTCCTGAGGTTGCTAGGGGAAGTACTGCACGACAACTGCAAGACTGCACGTTGACACGACCTGGCATTCAACACAGTTGTATATGTAGTGAAGGAGGCGCGCCTTCCTGTAATGCCCTGTAAGCTAGTAAGTTAGTGAAAGGTTTGGCCTGGTTATCGAGCCACTCTATCTTTGCATTTATTTGTGTGAAGATGGACTTGTTTGCATGAAGTCCGGGCTAGACAGCTACAGAAGGTCTGACAGATGACATGAGATATGTGTGCATCACCTGATGAGTGTGTTGCTGCCGGAGCCCTCAGGACTGTAGTACAGAACATTCTCCAGTGACAGAGAGAAGGACAGGCCCTGCGTGTCTGAGATGTAGAGGTGTGTGATGTTGTTCAGGTGGTTCACACACACAAACACTTGGTCCTCTGACGCATCTGCTATGTAGTACTCCTGTTAGGAATAGGGGGAGAGATGGGAGGTCTTTACTTCCACAGACAGGAGTGAAGCAGAGCTGGGGATGTGATGACCCAATAGGGAAATGTATACAAGGTCATAAAATTTGATGATAATATGGGGAATGTAGTCTTGACGATCAGGTTAACTCTGGAGTTCTCTTAAGTAGGAACGAAATTCACAAGCGGCCCACACCTGCTGTACCAGTCATGTACAGAAAAACCTAAAAATCATAACGCCTTAATCTGAATGAATGTGGAGTTTAAATATGATACCGAAATTAACTCAAATAAAGTAAATAACTAAGACAAACATGAGAGGTTTTTTAGATTTAGGTTGTTTTTGTTTTTTTTTTAGATTTTACGATTGGCATATGGCATATTTTGGCACAGCAAATTCTACATTTCAGTAGTTGTTAGGAAACTTCTCTTCACAGCCTCACGGTCTTTATGCAGGTCTCTGTCCAGTTTCATCTTCTGTTGCACCTGACAGTAACATCACCTACTGTAGAGTATAATTCTCTTGTCTAATACCTCCATGACTGTCACATCCCCTTGACCGCCTCACGTATTAGCCATGGATTGCTTTGCTTTAAACAAACCTCTAACTTCATGTCAGAACACTCCCTCTTTATTTCTGTCACAGTACAGCTCTGCTCCGATTACATGTCGTTGGCAGCTGTTCTATTAAATATTTTCTAATTGTTTCATGTTTCAAGTGACACCGCTAAATTTGCCATGTTTTTCTCTGCTGATATCCGGCAGCAGGAATTGAAGCTCTGCAGTGTGAAGTTCTTCTTTTTACTCTTGTATGACGTTTTGTGAATGAAACCTGCCGACAAATGGAGCAGAATAGGCAGCTTTATGTGGCATTTTTGGGGCGGTGATTATGCTAATGGACACATCTCACAAACGTGCACCTCCACATGAACAGGTGGAATTCATCAGGCTGAAAGGAGCGATTTACATCAAGTTTGTCCAGTTAATGTCAGTATATGGGTATGCATACGATATGTACATATACTTTATTTTCCTTTTCTGTGCTTTTCCCCGGAAGGTAACATAAATACAGTATGTTACACAGTATCATCCAAGCATATCATTTTTCCCCTTTCTTTTTCCCTTATGTGCATTATTATGGTTTTGTCTGTCACTGTGTATTGTGTTCTTGGTTGTTTAAAAATATAAAATTAAAAAAGATATCCAAAAAAAAAAAGGTTTGTCAAAGTTCTCAAATGTTAAATGTCATCAACAAGATTATGAATCTGATCAAACATTTGAAGCCTAATTTAGCTACTTAACGGTTTTCGATACCACAGACACATTTCAGTCTGTACCAGAAAAGGTATTGAGGATCGATACCCAGGGCTAGTTCAATTAATAATTCAGTCTACTGATTAGGCTTTCATGAATTCTTCATCTATGAATTATTGCTGCATTACACGTAAAAGAGACTCACTGTGATTGGATGTCGGGTCATAAACTGGGCCGCTTTCATTGGCTGGCGGTTGTAGGAGACCCAGAGCTGAACAGATGAAGCTTCATGGCTGCCAAACAGTTTCTGGAGAGGCAGAAGACACAGAGAGAACACAGTTCATTCAGCTACTCATCATTTATGTCAAACCACTGAACATTGTAGAGGCAGCCAATCTAGTAACATGCTGTGAATTGACATACAGGCTTCATCTGTCACTGAAGAATGAATACTACAAGTTTGCACAAATCTTGTTTTGTGCAAACTTGTAGTATTCATTCAAAATGATCAAAATCCCCCAAAATAAATGTTTAATGATTTTTTTTCAAGCATCTCATGATATTTTGTTCACTGTTGGACAAACCAGAGAGGCTCTTGTGACTCTCTTAAAGTCCTGACTTAACAGAGGACACTGCTGTCTCATCTGGAGTAGAGCTGGACACTGGACAGGACAGCACTGACCCAGAACAGCGAGGTTGTGGATAAAGATAAGAGACTTTGGTTATCTGGAGTGTCCTGGTGATGTTTTTCTGTCTTAATATCCCAATAGTGCAGAGCTCGACAGCTGAGTCAGAAAACATTAAACGTCCAGACTCCCAGTGGGGTACAAATCTGTGTGTGTGTGTGTGTGTGTGTGTGTGTGTGAGAGAGAGAGAGAGAGAGAGAGAGAGAGAGAGAAACTCCAAGGGCACGTCTTACATTGTCATTACAAATACATTAGAGCTCTGATCTTTTATGAATTACAAGCATGCGCACCAGACAGAGTGGAGGACTTGAGCATATCTCATTCTCTGTGAGAGAGAGAGAGAGAGAGAGAGAGAGAGAGAGAGAGAGAGAGAGAGAGAGAGCAAGTCAAGGAGAAACAGAGACATCTTCTGATCAGAGTCCCGGGGATATACTCCAGATTTTAAGTGACTCAGATTTTATTTTGAACCATGACAAATGAACTACCCACCATACACATGCACAGTGGTGACATGATACACGTACTGCATGAAGAGTGAGGCATTTACTGGATAAATGTGATTTTGTTCCATTTCTTAATGATGTGTGGTTCTAAGAACTTAAGATATACAAAATAACGGCCCATCAAATGTCCAAATTTTGTATCAAAAGTTTACAGTTTCTTAAAAACTACTTTGTCAATCTAGTTTTAGACTGCGAAATTAACCATTTTAAGGAGTCATTTTAGTCTCATATTGAGCCTCCAACATGCATGATTCATATAACAAGTGAGAATTCTGTCAATGAAGTGAGATCTTGTAACAGGAATTTTATAAAATTGAGTGTATGGATATGGTATAATATCATCTAATATCCCAAATGTATCATGAAAATGGAACAAACTAGTCTATTTCACGTCGTTGGCAGACTGTCTAATGTGTTTTAAAGGGTGACTTCACTGAATTTATACATCAAGGTCAGTTTTCCAAGTCATGGATTCTCATCCTGTGAAAACAGTTGTATAATGTCTCTGTGGCTCTGGAGGAGCTTCGTCAAGTCTGAGATAATGACACTGGTGATGTCATAGTGACGTCATCAGGGTTATCTCAGTTTGGGCTCAGTGGCAACACATTTGTAGCAGAAAGCCTGTTTTACAAACTGGGGGTGAGGAGATTTAAGACATGGGTGTTTACCAGGAAGGGACAGTCTAATGGAAGATGCTATTGCTATTGACATCATGGGAAATGTAAGATTCAGTGTTCATTGGGGCACAGAGGGGGCTGTGTCCAACAATTTTTGCTTCAAAATGGACAATCCCAACAACCACACCCACTTCACGCAGCGATCAGTCGGGTGTGTGGTGGCAGGATTGAAACTTCTCTCTCAAGCTCTTCTGTTGCACTCTTCACATCACTCCTTCTGTCACTTCTGGAGAGTCCAACCAAGTGCAACACCATTGTCTATACAGAGAGACTGTGTGAAAGTGTGCACAGTTATCCCCACTTACATGATGATTCCCACCACTCATCCCCTCTCTATAACAGCAGGCTTTTCACCCTGCCTTTGAGTGGTCGGATGAAACTTGGTACGAACCAGTTTGTTTCAAGCATACCCCGGCCTTAAAAGTCAGGATATCTCTGTCTCTGCTGTTTTGATATTGACCTTTCTTTTGTTTCTGTGTCTTGTGAGTGTACTTAAGAAAATAAGATGTAACGGCTCAAAATAGTTTTTAAAGTAAAAAAAGAACTGCCATATTGGCTTCCGAAACATAACGATATCAAGGTCTGAAATTAAAACTAGATTGAGATTTGTATTCTTTTATTCCAAATTTTGGAAATTATTTTTCTCATCTCTCACTTTCACTACAGATTGCCAAACTGTAATATAACCCTCTAAATGCACTTATTCCTGTATGTCTATGAATTTAGAAACTATTGAATAACCTTCTTGCCCAGACCTTTCTCATCTGAGATGAAGGACCATCTTGGTTTCTTCTCTGTACTAGATCTTTAAAGTTAAACATTGTCTCTCCACATTAAATACTGTTTAGTCTCCGCTTATTATTCTAATACATAGCCCTAGCAACAGAAGAAATGTGTCTGCTTTCTTCTCTGTGAATAAACCAGCCCTCTGTGCTTATTAAGGCTCTACTCTGTACCCCAAATGACACTGTCTTCACAGTTTACGTACTCGCTACCCTTTCCATTTAGGTCTCATCCCTCACTCTCCCAGCTGTAAATTTATTTTGATTGTGGCTCAGTTCAAACTAAGAGAGAGACGCTTCATTATTTAACTTTGAATTACTTTGGACCACCCTGTTCTAGGCTTTAACAGCAACACCCTCCAGAGAGAGCTAAAAAAAGATGGTGAGAAAAATGAAGAGGAGAGACAGAAAAAGGCCATCATGGAGTTAAACAGAGAAAGATCAGAAGAGAGAAGCTAGAAGAGGGCAGCTTTAGAAAGCTGTAAATTGAAGTCGAACAAAGAAGTCAGACTGGAATTCAGTGAGCTGAGCTGCACATCCACTATTCATTCTGTCTGGGATGTTAGAATTAGATTACTATAGTGGTTAGATTAATATAAAGAGCCAATACTGGACATGTATTAATAATCACATATCAGCCATCTGAATCTAGGATTGAATCTGTTTATCAAATCTAAATCCTTTCGAATGCCTTATTTAATCTAATTAGGTGTAGCTTCTAACATTTGCAAGTAAACAAAATTATAAATAACTAAAAGTTAACATTCAGTTTAAATCTGTAATGGCCCTCTGTCGGCTGAGAACTACACTACAGCACTACAGTTTTTATGGCATCCTAAGTGCTCACAACATGTAGACACAACCTGCGAACCACATGAGCTGCATAAGATATGAAATTAAAGAAATAATTTAAAGATAATAGGTTTAAAGGGATAGTTTGACATTTAGGGAAATACGCTTATTTGGTAAGAGTTTGACAAGAAGATCGATACCATTCTCATATCTGTCAGTTAAATATTGAGCTAGTACCAGGAGATGGTTATCTTAGCTTAGCATGCAAGACTGGAAGCAGGGGGAAACAGCTAGCCTGGCTCTGGCAAAAGTTAAAAAAAACAAAACCCACTTAATGAGTGAGCTTTAGAGGTTCGGGTAGGAGGTGGGACTTTTTCATCTTTGGACAGAGACAAGCTAGCTGTTGGCCCTGCTTCTAGTCTTTGTGCTAAGCTAAGCTAACAGTCTCCTGGTTCTAGCTTCATACTTGGTGTACAGACATGAGAGTGGCATCAATCTTCTAATGGAACTCTTCGCAAAAAAGCTTATTTCCCAAAATGTCAAACTATTCCTTTAAAATATTGACACGATGTTCTCATGAATCTCAGCTAAATAGGACTTGCCACTCTGTTGATCTTGTGTGACTACAAGAACGCAAGGTCCACTCACAATTGTATAGTGGTGTTACAGAGTGGAGTTTTGCCAACAATCTTTAGCCGAGTACCAGACCGGCTACGCCAGCTACCAGACAACAACCAAAAGTCTCACTTTGGCCTGTTGTCAACTTACTTACAGAATTAATGTTAATTAGCTACAATTGATATCTGCCACCAGTGATGTTTGTCATTTCAACCGGTGAAGGCGACTGTCCCTGCTGGCAAAAGATTTGATTGCTCTTGGTTAATAACAAAAGAGCGAGGGCAGACAAAAGGTTCGATAAGAAATTTTGGAATAAAACCCACCTGATACACAGTAAAGAATGATATGTTGCTGCTTCTATTTTTACCTTAGTACTGATCACTATTAGAATTGTTTCTGATACTACATTTTAATCAGAATCTGTGTAAGTGATTTATTATCATTATTAGATTTTTTTTTAATTAAATATAACCAGTTGTATTATTATGCTGGACATTGTGCCGCCACATGGACTCTAAATAGGGTTTTCACCCTGACAAGATCACAAATCTAGGGGAAACAGTGAAATGTAATTCCTTACATTTCTGGAGTTTTATAACATAAAGTTACTGAAAGATCAGCTATCAGCAACTTCCATTCTAACATAGTGGTGCTTTAAAAAAATATTTGTGTGTGTTTCCCTGGGAAGGATTGGTGTCCATCCTTGACTGCCTGAGCATCCCCAGTCTCCAGCAGAGCATTTCAGCTTTTCCATTCAGTCTATTGATTTATCTAGCATAGTGCCCACATCGACTGTGTGGTGTGATGTGAAAGCAAAGCAGCAGCTACACTAAGACAAATGGAGGTAAAGCACAGAGTGAAACATATATACATAATGATATAAGGACAAAAACACTGATTACAAAAGGTCCATATGGTATAAAAAATGTTAAATAAAAGCAGATAAGTATTTTTCCTTTCTAAATGAATGTGCCAAACTACCACAGTGGTCAAAAATAATAAACTATTCCCAGCCACTGTAACTCAGAAATACAATTTTTGTTAATTGTGGGTTTGGAACTGAGTTTTGTTCTACTCCTTCACTCAGGTCAGTTTACTTTGTGAGTCAAGAGGGAAAATTGGAGAGGAGAATGTCTACTATGTATTTTCACATGTAAGTGGCATGGGGATTATATATTTTTCCACTAAAACAACAGATCGCACTGGAATGGCAACTGTGAGTGAGCCACACATTCCACACTGTGCTCATGTTCTCTCAAACTGATCCTCTCTAAACTCTCAAATCCCTGAAATGAGATGTGGTTCTTGGGCATCAGATCAACTCAGCCTGGGTGGCAAACAGACACAATTACAATTGATTTGAATGGAATTGTTGTTGTTGAGGGACATGTGACCGACAGGGGTAGCTGAGCGAGGACTACTGCTAGCGAGCTAATCTGCTAGCCTTTTGAATTGCTAGCTCAGCTAACCACTACTGGATGTGGCTTATTACAATGTTATCTTATAGACCACATTGTTGTTTTATGAGTTTTAATAAAATAAAATAAAATAAAAACATTACAATGGACATATTTCAGTAGGAATGGATTACTGAAAATAATGTTTGCTGTCTTTTTACTATAGAGCTATGCGCTCTTCATTATCTGACATTTCTCCAGACAGTCTGAACAGATTTGGTAAAAGTCTTTTGCTGGGCGACAGACCCACACATTAAAGAATTTCAGGAAAATTCTCTGTAATACAGAAATTGGAATGTAAGGGATCCTTAAAATCATCAACTTGAGGTTATGTTCGCATGAATATTCATGAAGCGTATAATGTCATATTTTGGAGGGTATGATTCTTCATCATTGTCAAACCTAAACAGAGGTGAAAGGACAAAGAAACGCATCAGGTTGATTGACAAGCTTCACTGTCTTTTGCTTTAGAAAGTTCTTCTCATTTTTCAAGGACTGTTGTGTTATGTGCTTCTAATAGTACAAGTAGAAAAGCTAGCAAAGCTACCAAAAAGTAGCCAACTGACACCTTCGGCTGTCTCTATCCATCACGTGACCCTCGCTTCACAGGTTGTAGTGGTACCTCAAGAGTTTCCCCATGGTCAAACCACACACTCTGTCAAGACCACTGTAAAGAGCCAGTTGCTTAAACATAAATAAAGCCAATAAAGCCATGTCTTTTCTCTCCCACGCTGAAGTATTTGGCATTTAGGCTCAATCACACATGTTTTCCAGGATTTATATGAACCTCCCTACAATGGCACACAAGTGCATCCTATTTCATTGTAACCCACAAGGCCACACAGTGAGAACTCCACCACTCCCACACAGTAAACAGCCACAAGGTGACATTTGTTAATGACTGGCTCAGAGGAAGAGCGCATGTTCACTGTTGCCTTTTTTTAGGTTGACATTTTATTATAACGAAAGTACCTCCACTGACAGCGAAACAAGCAGGAAATGTCACAAGCCAAATCCTCTGAGGCAAAGAGGCTTCTGCTTGTTTCACCCAACTGCTGCACAGTTGAATCCTATCGGACCTTTATGTGCTTTACAGTTTAGGCAATGGGGCTCCTCTCTGGAGGGATCATCTGTTGCATATTCATGACCCACTGATCCAATGCACCTCAGGCAATGCTGATATTCAGATGGGCTTGTAATACAGCGAAAAGCCAACACGTTTTTTCTTTTATATCTGCAATCTCTCTGTTCAAGAGGATCTCAGAAGCTTTTAATGCTGTAGATGGTTTTATGTTAAGTGTTTCTGTCTTTTGCCATGCATGTGGAGTTCTTTAAAAACACAAATGGATGAAAACAGTCCCCTGCGTGTACTGCATCAACAAACCAGACCAGTCTGTTTTGTGGAGCGGCAGTTAAGATGTTTTTGTCCCTCCTTAAGTCTAGTGCATTGTTGTAAATTTAAGAAAGAATGGTTGAAAGATAATGTTCCTTTATACGACTTACTGTTTTTTCTCCTCTACCCCATCTATCTCAAGTTCGGGGCTGAACTCTCAATGTCTGCCCAAAGAACTACATTTAGATTCAAGACAGATCATTTTCTGGGATAATATGATGAGTTTTCAGGAGTCTACCACAGTTTCAAAGTAAAACATCAAAGTGAAGTCATTCCAATATCACCCAATGAGAATCTAGAAATGAGCATACGGCAACCAGCAGACTTCATCTCTGAACTCGTCTCTGAAATTTCTGTATCACCCAAGGACGAAGGTTTGGTATAAGAAGTAGGGTGACCCAATGAAATGAGGACTTCTTCAGTCATTAAAGAAAAAGACTAATGTATATGTTTACCATAATAAGAGTACAGCTGTTATTAACGCACTAACCCCACTTGAAAACACATTTGGTTTCAATGATTGAGACCTGATACTAAAAGACGCTCTAATTAATATTTAAATAAAGAAAGAAAGAAAGAAAGAAAGAATGGCTGAAATTATTGTGTATAATGTGAAAGGTGTCGCTCATAGTGACACACCAACAGAGAGTTATCACTCAACTCTGAAGTTTCCCTCAGCTCTTAGGAGCATTTTATCATCTTTCAGTAAACTGTAAATGGTTTTGATACACTCTTAGCATCATTTCCAGCAAGAGCAAGCTGCATTGTTCAGTGAAAAAGCTGAAATAAACCAACGGCACACTACCTGCCCAGCGCTAAACAGCAGACAGACAAAGTTATTGGATACCTGGTGCACATAGAGAAGCATTTATCATCTAAAGACACATATTTTCACAAGGAGTTTGTGGAAAACAAAACAGAGCTAAAAGGAAACAGAATAATATTCGCTAGGTGGCCAGAAACACATGAATGCAAATGTTGCACTGTATCTGCTGGATGTATAAAACATTTGCCATATCATCTTTATAAGGTGATAATATTTCAGTGTTGTGTTTCAACCTTGTTGTGTAAGCTCTGTGAATGAACTATGCCATCACTGCAAGGCAGGAGATCTCAATCCGAACTCCTCTCCTGTTTGATCTCTTGGTTGTGGAATGAGTTACTCTAACTCGATTCAGTCAGCAGAAACCCTTTCTGTCTTCAAGAAGCACTTGAAGACCTACTTCTTCCAAGAAAACTTAAGTCACCTAATATGCTCTTTCTCTCTCTCGATGCTTCTCTAGTTCTTTCTTTAAAAAAGTCATTTGCTAGGCATTTAACATGTTACTTCATAACATATAAGAGGGTGCGCCTTCTGATTGATTTAGAATGGAAAATTAAATAATACCACTACTTTCTTTATTGAGCATTAGCAAGTGTCAACCTGGGAATTTCCTGTACAATACCAAAATACAGAAGAGGACATTTCCAGGAATTTACAGCAGTCTGAGGTATTTACAAAACTAAACTGTTTAAGCAACTGCAAGTAAGCAAGAGCTTCAGAGGTCACTAGAAAGTATCCTGCGGTTTGATGGAGGAATCACTCCTCCTCCAATCTCCATTTCCTGTTTTCTTCTCTGTCTGTTCCAGACTTTCTTTGCAGAGAATCTGTGATCTAAATGAGAAGAAATATGGCTAACAGATAACTGTGGAGAGAAGGGATGGGCCTTATCGACATCCCCATTACATCTACTAAGCCAGTTATCTTCCCTAGGCCTCCTCGATGGGACCAAAGGCTGGGGTCTTTAAGGTCTGATTAGCACTCTATTCCTCAAGATCCCTATTACTAGATAAAACTCTCCATTTCTGCCTCTTTAATTAGCTTAAGCAGCTTGGCACTGCCAAAAGCACTTGTGATATTCCATTATTCTAATCCTATTAGTGCAAGCTAAAGACAGAAGAGGAGAGAGTTACTGAGACTAGACTAGAAGAACCATGGCAGAAAATATACATAGCTCTGCTAACAGTAGATACTTGCTAGCAGTAAGTGGATAATAGAGCTGATGTTATGTGACGGGTCAGTCTGTATCTGTTCAATTCCGCTCCGTACACAACCATTTCTATACAAGCCCCGGAGGCAGTGGCTGTGCTGAGGGCTGTACTGGTCTGTCTGGCTTGTCTCATCAGCTCTGGTGGTCAGATTCAGAGCTCAGAGAGGAGGGAGGTCACAGACGGGTCAATCACAACTAAAAGCAAACCCTATTGTCTAACACTGAGAAGCTCTCTGTATGTGTGTGTTTTTAAAGGACAAGGCATTTTTCTTACTGTCAACAAATCCCATGAAAAGACCAAACCCAACAATTCGTTAGCCTGATAGTCACAATAAATTGCCATTTTTCATACTTACAACAACCTGTACAGCTGTGTCAATCTCTACGCTGTCATTCCTCATGGATGTAGCTAGCTAGCTATGTAGACAGAAGACTTAGCTTACATTAATCCCACCAACAAAGCTCTGATTGGTCAACGGTTTCTCTACTCAACTATCTGAAATGGGCACAATACCAGACCTATTTGAAGTGCTGAACAAATTATAGATAAAGGCAGCAATTTAGTATGGAACCAGGCTATTTTAGTAAATCTTGCAATACTTTCTGACTTTTCTATTACATCTAAGGCACTAAGCCCTGAACCATACATTTCTACTGAAGACATAATAAATGGGTCTAATTTCCTAAAACAGCTGGGCACTGTAGATTTTAGCAAAATAGTGTATTTGTTGGGGACTATTTTCAGAGGCAGATTAATACACATTTGGTTCTTTACAGTAGTATTTACAGCAGCAGGACGGTGTATGTGGGATGGACTCAAAATAAACTACAGCTGCTGTTTTCATGGTAACGTAGGAACATTGTACACACCATCAGCTAGCAGAAAAGCTGTTTTTGTACACTACAGAGGGAAAAAAAACTGAAAATGACTAGACTATCAGTGTACACAATAAAAATCTTGTTAAGTAATAAATGACAGGCACTATTATTACAGTCTCAACTCGCCATATGTTTGTCCATGTTGAAACACCTACAGAGTAGTACCACTTAGAAGACAGTATGCAGGCACTCATCAATAACCGTCTCTCATCTTTCTGTCTCTGATTCCATCTCTCTGAACTGCTGAGTCAACATTATACTCTCTTTGAGCTTATCTGGATATCAGTAATGTTTAGTGTCCCCACCCTGACCGCCTTCATTCACATGCAGCAGCACTAACCAAATGTTGTAGAAACGTCCGTCTCTGAGTAACACTACAGAGAGAAAACCCTAACAAAGCAAGCCAAGTGTTGGCAGTATTATTTTGCCCTCTTCTCCTCAAAGCCTCTCTGTCTTTTCCAAGTCAGCAAGCCCCAGACGGATCAGCATGAGGTCACAGACTAATTTGAGAAGGTTTTGTTCTCCAATCTACATACATTTTTGGATTTGATATGATTTAGCACAGTGGTTCTATTTGTTCTCTAAGTGGGGAGATATTGGTAGAATGATTGAAAACTGACCTGTTTGAGCGTAAAAGGTTCATCGTTGACCTTGGAAATAGTTTGATCAAACAAATCTCAACTCAAGGTTACTACCTCTTTCTGGAGCTTTCAATCGGATCTCATGGTCTTCTTCACCTGTTATCACATGAACGAAATTCCATACTTATGTGACGTGATGACAGCTGAGCCATTTCCATCACAACTTAACAAACTCCATCCACTGATTAAGACCATGAGTTGTTGACAGATCCAGAAAAAGATGACTATTTGGTCAAATTATAATCTGAATGTTTTTCTCGCACCGTTTTGATGACGTTTTGTCAATTAAATCAATCAATTAAAACTACAGTGGTGAACTCTGACTGCATCATTTAGTGAAACCAGCACCAACAACTATTCATGATATCAGTTCAAAACAGCTTCCAAAACTGTATTAAAATGTTGATTTACTGTGCAACAATATCCTGTTGTGAAATAACTGTTGCTTACACTGAAGCACAACCTTACAACTTCTTGCATCTGACAGTCAGTTAAAAACCCACTAAAGATAACGCACTTACTTTTTAGTCTGCAGTAGCTCATCTGATAGCTTAAACCTGCATTTACCCGAGCACATTTAGTGGTCACTGCAATGTAGCAAAATTAACTTTTTTGTCCACCTGCCAAATGGTTAGTGAATGTTCAAATTATACCAGCCACATAACAGATTACCATTGTTTTGTTGGCTGGTGAGTGAAGCAAATCTACCAGCCACTTGCATATTTTACCAGCATTTGGCTGGTGCTAATTTTGTGCCCTGATTTGTTCTTATGGTAAGCTAGCTAAACTGCAGGTAAGTCACATCTGACAAATACAGCGGCAGATATCAGATATGATCAGTCTCTTTGGCTGCTGAGCTAACGTTAGCTAACGTTATTGTCAGGGCAAAATTTATCATTCATGACCATTTATTATTTTGCTGCATGCAATGTTTATTCCTACTGGAACTTTATCATTTTCCTCTGTTATAGTTGGTTTGTTTAACATGTTGATGTTATGGTACATTTTATCTTGTAGAGCAACCTGACCTATCCCTCGAAGGATAGAGTACAGGTTGTCTTGTACTGATGCTTGGATATGATGTTTGCTAGAGTAAGAGACAGATACTTAGACTAAGCTCCAACAGTATTATGTCTCCCTTGCCTGCTTGTTATGTGACTGTTTCTCTCCTTCGGGGTCAGACTCTTTGTATGCTGATGTGTACTAGACTCTGTCCTTTCAGCTGAAATAGATTAACTTCTGTGATCCTCCTTATTCTTTGTACACTCTTTTTAATCATCTTAATCTTTACTTATTACACTTGTTCATTGTTTGTACTTTTATTATTCTGTTTAATTAAATACTNAAAAGACAACTGGTTTGAATCATCATATTATTTGTTCACTTCTCCGAGAGGGAAATCAGAATTTCCTCCACAACTTGGCGACGAGGATGGGATTGGACGACTGATCTGGACTCTGTCGGAGAATGGAGGCCAGCTTAGAGAGAAGGATTCCTCCCTACGGGTGAGAAGCTGTCCTCGGACAGAGCCCTGGTCTTCGCTCCAAGCCTGGAATTGGGAGAAGAACTAACACGGTGAGAAATGAGCTAATAATTTGCTATAATTTGTTTAGAGGAGCTCACAGAGTTAATCTAGTAAACCGGTGAATCTCGCATAGGCTATTGGTTTTGTAGTATTTTAGAATTTCTGGTGCATCCGCTACACAGAAGTGGACCAGTGTTCTAGAATACAAGAAACAGAACAATCCATGAAGACAGACGTGTCTTGATTAATATTGTAGTGTTCGAGAGTTTTCTGGTGTATCCGCCTGGCAAGAGGACCAGTGTATTCTGGAGAATACAAGAGACAGATTAATCAGAGATGGGGAAAAGTCAGTGGGAAAATAATACCTGGGGTGAACACAAGTCCCAAAATGCTCCTACGAATTGTAAATTATGATTGAAAAAGACAAAATGTCAATGGGGCAATTTGATAAGTGGGTAGAAATTAGCTTTCCAAAAAAAAGGGAAGTTTTAGTTTAAAATCAGCTAAACCAGCTTAAGGCATGTTTGGAAAAGAGCAAGGAGCCACAGAGGAGCATGCGGCCATGTCCAGAAA
>LKNJ01006223.1:0-18767 GCA_002120245.1 Maccullochella peelii | reverse complement strand
GAGAGAGAGAGAGAGAGGGGGAACCGAGGTAAAGAGAGGAATAGAGGTTGAAAAATAAAAATAGAGTTACAATGCTTGTTCATCTTTTTCCCAAACTGAACGTTAGAAGACGGGACACTGGGTCATTCAGACAATCAACACACAAACCCCTAGGAGCTGTTTGTGTGGCTGGGTTAGCTGTTAATCAAAACAGGGACCACCCACTGGGCTGCAAGTCCAGCAAGCTGTTAGTTAGTTGTTACAAACATCAACACCCATGGATTACCGGTATGAACTATGTAATAGTCGGGGACTATCGACCAGCAGAATCTCTGGTTAGATGTGATGCAGGTGTGTATAAAGTGTTATGGTTGCACGTTCACCAAAGACCTCTCTTTAAAAGCACTGGCTTTTTCTAATTTGGGGAAAAAAGGATGCCCTACTGCTGAAAAGGTTGAAAAAAAGAAAAGGTGGTGTAAAATATTTACAATCTGAATAACAAAGGGAGTTTCTCCTGAGAAATTAGACTTTTTAATCCAAGCTTCTGCTGAACGTTGCTGCCTAAAGAAACAGAGGAGAGTGAGTCTGTTACTCGTCTCTATTGTATTCTTTTCTGTTCCTTTGTTGGGCACCAGTAGCTAAAAACAGAAGTGCTTGGTGAACCCACAGCCTTGTTTCTTCTCTTGGTTTCTGGTGATTTGTTGAGATGAAGCTGTTGTAAGTTGATGAACAGTTTCCCATCTTAGAATGACTGGAGACATTTTTCTTCATGATTTAAACTTCTCTAACACAGAGCTCATTTCGAGCACAACAGTGGTGTAACCTCTACCTTCCACAGCCTCTCATAGTAGCTTTCTCTGGACCACACCTCCGACAGCAAGACAGACACAAAGACACACAGGGAGGGAAACGGACAGCAAAGAAAGACAGGGAGGGATGGAGGGAAGGAGACAAGGAAAGAAAAAAGGATAAAAGTAGAAAGGGAGGGAGGAAGGAGGAAAGAGAAGCAGACAAGACAAAGAAACTGAGGACGAGACAAACAGGAGCTTAGAAACTCTCAGACAGGCAGACAGAGAGGGAAACACACAGCATGTTGTGAACATGCTCACACATGGAAGGACACAAGGTTCATTAACAAGAACGAAATGATATCTTGGAAGTTTAAATCTGCCCCAAACAGATTCACAGGCCTGTGGTGGTCAATCCATGTAGAGGGAGGTTTCCCTTGAAATACCCAGTTTAGAAACAGAAGGGTAAACACAACAGACAGACAGACTGGAAGGTGAGGGTAATGAGACAGGGTAGTCACACCAGGGTAAGACAGAAATTGGTTAATCTGGAGATTTTTGGATGAATATTTGAATGTAAGAATGAATTGCCAAATAAATAAATATGCCCAGTCTTTATCATCTAATTACAGAGCTACAGTGTCAGTTTCAACCTCAGCTGCGCCACTTATAGGCAAAACAAGTAACAGCTGCAGCAATTCACACCTGCAGATGTGCCAATGTGCGCCTTCTACTGGCAAGGAAAATAAGCTAATGCAATTTTGACACTTGCACCACCTGCAGGCCACGAGCATTACAGCCGTTTCTGCTTTTTAAAAATAAATGTGCAAATAGTTTGCTACAACCTCCTTTCATGAGGTGCTCTGCATGTATGTGGGCAGAATAGACTACCTTAGTCTAGCAGATTTATGTTGGGTCAAGGTAAATGTTACAAGATAAAACTTAAGCGTGACCATGCAAAGTCACTTTTGGGCTGTAAGAGAAACATGGAGCTTGTCAAACAAATGAAATATGTCATGTCAATTTACCTTCATCTATTTGACATTCATTTTTCATTACCTTTAGCATTTAAGCAGATTGTGTACAAAATGTGCTGCCCTGAAATTGCTGTGTTTTCTTTTTTAAAATGAACCTGTTGTTGTGAGACACATACCCGTTACTAGCATGTGGAGCCATCGCATAACTCCATGAACAATTTTAGGAATGTTGAGTAGCACAGTGTAATTAAGATTTCCTTTTTACTTCATGTATCACTCTGGGGCACAAATCATTGACTCCCACACAGACGCATCTAACACCACAAGGGTCACATTGCTGCTCTGTAACAGGAATGTCTCACAGAGACTTATAACAGGACTGAATTCTGGCTGCTGTCCTCCAGCTGAGGGCCAAACAGAAGACTGACTGATGGTAAGTCTTGTCTTACAGCTTGACTATATTTCTGTAATGTTTCCATCACTGATGTCTCACTGTTGCCACAAGTATCTCTGATTGTAACAGTATTGTTTATTTTTATTCATGAAAGCATGCATTTTCAAGCACGCAGCTCATGTTTTAAACACTTGCGCAGCACTGAAAGTCATAATTCTTAGCAGGGCATGTGGGAGGTGAGGTGATGTTACAACTCAGCAGGAGGACTAAACGTTCACTCCAAAAACAGGGTCACCAAAACCAAAACAAGCTCATGTGTAGTCCTACTGGCCAGCACCCAACAGCTAGGTCAAGGTCAGAGAGCCAGCTCTGTATAAACAGGCTTAAGTAGAGACAGACTTTTTAGCTAGCTCTATGTATTTATAGTAACCATGTCAATCCTAGGCTTCACACATTCTTACAAGCTTCAGTAATAAATGCAATAAATCAGTGTGACAGAATTCAGTACAGAATCTAGACCCGTAGCATAATGAATTATACTATATGTTACAGCTCTTTCCTCTTAGACATGGCTGAGACCTGGAGCTGGGGAGTGGAAAAGTTGTTGCATTACATAGCAGCATTAGTTCTGGACTCTGGGTTCCACCTAGTGTAAAAATGTTTTTAACATCTGTTTTAAGCTCATTTCACTTCATTGAAATAATAGTGAAATTTGCTTTTTCTGGCTTATCCATGATATACTGTATTTAAGATCCACATGTGTTAGCTGGATCCTACTGTTAGACAGTGGATTTAGGATATATGACAGGCATCCCAAACAGGCTAGAAATAGGGAGCAATAATCCGAGGATACGTCAACACAATGCCTGACGCAAACACATATATCTGTGTAACTACATTCAATCACGACAGAGGACATTCAACAGCATGTAAATGTAGATGAAGCATAAACATGCTAATTTACAGTCACTGGTGTTGGCAAGCACTGCATCAAAAATCACTGCACTCGGTTATAATCAATGATTCAAAGAATGGATTGAGTTTAGTCCTACATGATACTAAAGCCAAACATCAAAAAATGTTGCAACATTGTTTTTCTGGGTGAAAATGTTTTGGTTATTTCACATGACAGATGTCTGTCTGTGCTGTATTGTCTCGTATCGAAGTGAGCAGGGCTCAATCAAAATTTGATGACAATTGATGCGCTGTTTGCTTTTGTTGCCAGGCCACTGTCAATCAAATCTCGTCAAACCACAATCATACAGTCCCGATGAAACAGATGAATTCAGTTTCTGAGAGTTAAACTCTTAATAAATAATTGTTGTATATAGTAGCACGTGCTTGTTGTCACGAATATTTAATGCTATAGAGAAGAAATGTATCAGGAGCTTTAAGAAAAAAACCTACCATAAAATACTTCATATCTTAACAATGTATGCTAGTGATGTAATTTGTCTGCGGCCATTAAGTTATTGGATGGCATATGCATGGCATTCATGCAGACAACATGAGGACAAAATAAAACCAGGTTTAAGTGTAAGTTCCTCAGAATCTTTAAGTCAGAGTCACCATTTTCAATACCAGTGTTTAACAATCATATAGGTACAAAAGAGGCAGAAATGTTTCCACCGCCAGCGGCATCAATAGATCAATATTTAATATAATGTTATTTATTATGGGAGAGGCCTGACTGATCTTATCTGGACTTGCAAATCTTTACATTTTTCTTTTAAATCCCCTCGGACATTTATCAAAAAGGGCCATACTCATGAATGTTGCAACTTTTTTTGATAAAGACACACAAATTTGTTTTAGTTATTAAAAACAGCTTTAGTGCAGTTTAACAGTACACCACCTGCCTTCAAGGGCCTGGACATGGGTCTTTTAGAGCAGGGGATGGGAAAAGGTGTATGGGTAGTTACAGGGAGGCTTGGCTTTCGACTGGGTGGATGGGGGTTAGTGGAGGACAGAGTGCAGGCAGAGGGTACTGGGAGGACTCTCTCAGTGTGTGGAAGAGTGAGGGGTCCTGCGGGGGGCCTCCCACATGACTGCACAGCAGGTTGTTGGTGCTGGGGGTCAGAGTCAGGCTGTAGTGGGGTACTGGGATTAGTTTGGCAAGCAGCTTGAACTATGGGCAACAGCAGGGCTTTAAGATTAGAATTTGACTTGGTCTGGATGTTTTGGAGGGTGTGGGGACAAACATTCGACATGCTGTGGGGCAGAGGGTTAAGGTTAGGACTAGATTGGGAAAGGAGTGGGGAGAAGTTCCAGGGGTGGGAGTGTGAAGTGTTTGACTTTGGCTGGGATGAAAAGAGCAGGTGGCCGTTAGTAGGGGGATTTGTCTCGTGGGGGCAGCTGCCATTGGACAGGCTGTCTGAACTGGTGTGAGGTGGAGAATAGAAGTTAGCATGAGACTGTAGGGACAAGCTAGGATGAGCTCTGGATTCAGGATTCAACTTGGTGTTGTGCTGAGAGAAAGAGCGATTGTAGCAAGTGGTGTTTTGAGGAGGAAAAGAGGAAAAGTGACTGGGCAATTGCAGAGATGATGAGTAGAGTGGAGGAGTGGGTAGGTGAGGAGAGGTGCAGGGAGATGAAGGCAGAGGGTTTCCAAGGCAGAGGGAAAGCTGTGAGGCAAAGCACTGGTTTGGATGACAATGGTGGCGAGGAGAAGGTGCAGACAGACAATCCAGACTGAAGGTGGGCTGCAGGGAGGGACGACGGCTGGGCTGTAAACAGAAATACAAAGGTAGACGAGGGACAAATGGAAATTAAAAAAAAGGTATCATAGAAGACAGAGACTTGTAGTAGACAGGTGAGACAGACAGGGACTGCAACCAAAGCCATACAGTGACTGTGCCGCTGAAGAGAATAAGATGTTAAAGGGACTTTTACCTCCCAGAAAACATTTTAATTCCTTTTGTGGTCAATGATATGAAACAAATGCAGCATTCACTGATACCTGCAACCAAATTTAGATTAGGGAATGGACAACTGCACCACCAATGGTTTAAAATAAATCTCTCAGTTGTATGAACTACTGTTCAAGACATATGGCTTTAGTTGTAACCTAAAGAAGCAGTTAACAGATGCTAACAGCAGGGGCATGGGGGCAGTAAGTGAGGGTGAAGCAGACAGCAGCTGGGGCAATAAGCTGTGAAGTGGGATGGTACTAGTGGAGGTGGAGTGGGGGTGGGGTTTATGGACTAATTATTCAGGAAATTCACCTTGTTTACATATTTGAAGGGAGCAGTTTATGTTACATGAACAATACTAATGTACTAATCGTACATCTTGATCCTGTCTTTGGTCATTTTCCATAGCATGCGGAAAAGAGTTTGGTCGTGGTCAAGGGCTTGCATATGCATATTACACAAACCCAGCAAGCCTTCTTTGTTCTAATCTACGAGACTGTAATATCAACTTTATCATACTGACAGCTCATAAGATAAAAATGAATGCACCCTGACAAAAAGTGTAAAAATGTGACAAAGGTCACATGGTTAATGGTATTATGACCAAAACAATCACTTTTCTTGTCACATTTTTTCACCTTTTGCACATTTTTGCCTCTGAAGAGCCTCTTCTTTTTGTGTGAGGGAATTCTTTCCTATGATATGAGACTTAGCTACATGCACCTGACACTCCTTCTTGAAAAGCCTGGAATCAAGAGCTCAGATGCATTCACATTTGTTTTTCTTGACCTCATTTATCACAACGAGAAAACCCTACTTCAGCAATAATTTCAATAACCATGTCACCAGGGTCCTGCAGAAACCTTATATGTTCAAAGAGTCAAACTTGTACAAATAGATAAATTAAAATCAAATACAAATACATTAAATCAAATGAGTTACAAGTTGAATCATTTCAATGCCTTAATATTAATGGTGGCCACTTGGAATAATGTGTGATGCAACAACAGAAAATATATCATTAACTCCACATGAAAGCATATCTGAGAGGCTGTAATCCCTAACTGACTTGATGATCAGGGTGTCTCACTGCAAACAGCACAAACAGATACTCTTTATTACTACACCTGTTGCACTCATACAAACATACACAAACAGACAGACAGAGACACAAACACATGTGGTGTAGTAGCGTCTTACTTTTGGTGGTGCGTCGTCAGACCCTCCAGAGTCCCAAGAAACCGTGACCTGTCTCCTCATCTCCATCCTGCTCCTCTCCTTCTGCTGGAGCTTCTCCTCCTCTAATATAGTGCTGGAAACAAGGAGAAAAAACAAGATGATGTAACACAAAAAGGGCACCGGTATTTTTATTTGTTTCTGCTGGACTGTCACCTCATTGAATCCAGCACTGGAAAGGGACAAAAAAAAGGTGATAAATAAATAGATAGGGAAACAGAATATTATCTCATATTCCCATGTTGTTGCTATCAAGCTCTCTAGTACAAATGCACAAATGAACACATGACATTAAACACTTTAGTTACTATTATATACAGAATTGTGATAAAGCATTCTCTGGCATGTCGTTAAGCCAGGTATAAACTGAATAATGGCTGAAATTAACCAGCCGGATGAGAATGATGTCTATCCTATCCTGATATTACAACAGGTGTGAAATGTCCTACAGTCTTGGCTACTTTTAAAAAATATCCCTCAACCAATGTGAAGAAAGTCACAGGAAACAACTTGCTTTATAACATCTCAGAACACATAAACTTCCATCTTGCCCATCATTTTCTGTCAGGTCCCATCTTAAAATGTACTTAATGAAACGCAGATACACTCATACAAACACATGCTCCCACGCATACATACCCACATCCCACCAGACAGGGTTTTCCTCAACAGGGAAGTTGTTTTTAAAAGTAAACTGTCAGCTTAAGTGGTTTTCTACCTCCCGCTGGAAATATGAAAACTCACTGACAAACCCATAAGCACACACACACATCATTGACAGAGCTTCATTACTGTGTGCTGTAACACCCACATAAACTCATGTATACAGAGCATTCCTCACACTGTCTGTACAGAGCATCAAAACACAAACTACTATGGTCATAAGAAAAACAAATTCCATTTTGTTATGAAATATCTTACTGCTCAGTCTCTTTCTACCATTACAGTTCATCACAGAATGCTCAAGAAACTCCCAATAATATTCAGTGAGCCAATACAGTAATACAATTCAAGCCAGTGTCAACAGTTCTGGCTTCAGATATTTGGAAACCAAATTTTGAATCTCTCCGCCTAGTGCTGGGATGGTCAGCTGTTATGATGCACCATCTACTTTAATTTCAATATTATGTCTTAAAAAAAAGACCAAATTTGGTCAAAGTTAATGTTTCAACTTTTACCCTTTATCGTATATCCACACTAACTACTGATACCATTTCTATGCTGTGTCAGGTAAAACTGTTACAGCAAACAAAGCAGTAAATCTTTGGGTAATATTGCTCAAGATCAAACTGAATCACTTGGATGCTAAGCAATGTCCCACGCCCCAAACCCAACATTTTTAGCTCTAATGTAGCCAAAGATACCACACTGAATTTACTTGCTAAAATTACCCTCACTGACCTGTTCCCTGGGAAAACTGCTGCTAAACCAAACCCAGACTCCCAGAGGAAGGAGCTGCTGCTGAGGAGTCGACGGTTCCACAAAACTGCAAACTGAATGGCTGAACAATCCAACACACACAGTCACTCTTTCTACCCTCCTTTCCTCAACAAGGGTAAGAGCTATTTCTAGTAACATCATTACCCTCCTGTGCTGTTGTCTCCTGCAGTGTGTGTGTGTGTGTGTGTGTTCTTGCACCTGTCGAAGTCAGTCTCCTGTCAGGCCTAGTCCTTCTTTTCCAACACAACACACATGCACACACGTTAATATCAGTACTGAAATAACAGTTTTCTGCTAAAGTATTGAGCTGATGTAAAAACAGATCCAACACACTGAACAACTGGCTTAAACATCAACTGCTGTGAAGAAGTAATTTTTCATCACTTCTGGATATATTTATTTGCTTTACGGAATGCAGTCTTTCAATAAAGACTTTTAATGATTAATAATATGAATTATTAATTAAAAGACACATTTAATTAATTAATTTGACTTTAGGATTTACATTAATTTAAAAAATAACTGATGATTTGACTTTTTAATGTTCTAAAAGAATTTGGTTGTTTAGTTTAGTTTCATATCATTTTAGTTCAGTAGTTAATTTTCAGTTCTAACTTGAATTGTTCCTTGAATTGCTCTGTAGAGAAATCATTGGCAGTTATTAGTAATCATGTGTAATATTATGTGTTTTATGTTCATATCAGCATAAATTGTCTGGATGAACAGAAGAGCCAATCCATTATTTTTTAATTTACCCAGCCTGACAGTCATGATAACATATATTATATTGTTATGGATATAATTTCTAAAGCTTAATTTACTCTTATTATTTCAGTTTAGCTTTACAATCTTTCACTTTAAATTTTTTTGCTTACTTACTGAAAGAATCCGGTAAATGTGTTTCTCATTTCTTCTAAATGTTTGTGTTTTTGTGCTGAATTGTAATAATCCTGTGAGTTGAACAAATGAAGACAACATTAAAACATACAATTGTTTGTCAAAATAGTAAAAAGGGCTTCTAACTTCTTCTGTTTTTTTTCCTCTATGTTTTTAACAGCATAAATGTATTGCAACCCTGACTTTTATATGTAATATCTATTTCACAAGCCAAGTTACTGGAAATTCATTCAAATGTAGTCAGTCATGAGTAAATCCGACCTTGCCTGAGAGTTTAACAGTAAATGACATCACGTATGAATAAGTGTGATGACGATAACATCAGCACCTGGCAGCATCAACACTGACGGTCTCCTCCCCCACCTACACCACATCACCACCTGGAATAACAAGGCCTGTTTAGTCTATTTACTCAGGCTGGGCTGACTGCACAATCTTGGACTTTTCAACAATGCCCTGCTTTACTCTCACGTACTTCTCACCTGAGAGCTGCCCAACAAGACTGCTAGCTACTCATTGAAACTGAGCAGCACGATTTAGGTACCTGGGTTCAAGCGCACTGAGATGTAAACCGGACACCCTGGGGCGACTGCTTTCTCTTACGTGTACGCTAAAGCGGTCACACAGGCAGGTTCACACATTAATAATAATAAAACAATGTCATTTTTATTTTAAGACTGCATACAATCAAAATCTGACCAGTAGATGGATCAGTGCAAGAATGACCGAGACCGATTCCAGGTCCATAGGGGGACAACAAATTCAATTCAATTCAGATTTATTTATATAGCACCATATCATAACAAACTTATCTCAGGGCACTTTTTCATAAAGAGCAGGTCTAGACCGACTCCTTATGTGTACAGAGACCCAACAATTCCCACCAAGAGCAAGCACAAGCAACAGTGGCAAGGAAAAACTCCCTTTTAACAGGCAGAAACCTCGAGCAGAACCAGACTCTGGGTGGGCGGTCATCTGCCTCGACCGGTTGGGTTGAGAGAGAGGGGAGGGAGAGAGAGAGAGAGAGGGAGAGAGAGGGAGAGAGGGAGGGAGAGAGAACAAATAAGTTATGTCTCTGCTGAAAGCAGAATGTTGAATGTTGCCTCTTAACAAGTTTGACATGTAGAAAGATCATCCACTAGTTTGTTTTTCAAAAGCATGTACAAAAATATAACTTTCACTCCTCTGCATTTGTGAAATAATGAATCAATAGCTGATGTAAAGTATGCATGTAAGAAATGCTCTAAAATATGTTTAAAAGATGCAAGTGAGATACTGACTTCACATTTTATTTATACAGCATTACAAATCAATGGGCAGCAGGGTAGCTTTAAATCAGGCTGAAATTTATGGCAGAAAGCAGCTATCCTGCTGAAGTGCTCTTAAGCAACACATTAAATTCCTTCCAGCTCAGCATGTGCCGTTCTGTGCCTCAATACAGATCTAGGACGCCTACTATCCCACCACTGCAGCAAGGAAACACTGTGAAAACCGTAACGTTGGAAGATCCCCACATGATTTATCTAACTCAGACTGCTGTAACCTCATTTTGGCTTCAGCTGAACTGCAGAAAGCATTTTGCCACAGAATGAGGACTGTGGATTTTGCTCTCCATCACTTACACTGAAATCGATTTACGAGGGGATCTTTTTGAACCTATCCTTTAAGTAGGACATTCAAAGAAACACATTTCTTCCAGAGGATCAGTGGAGGACAGACAAACAACCAACTATGAATTATGAGGCATACAAAATGGCTGCTCCAAAACAGCTTTGGACTGAACCCATTGGTACTGTAGCATCCACTGAATGACACTACAACATTTAGAAAGCCTGAATACTTTACCTGAACAACAGGACAATCCAACAGCAGAGGAGTAGATCCAGTCAAGCCCTTCTAGCAGAATAACGTAGCCACTAAAATGATGAAGGGCCAGTGGCACTCAGCACTGACACGCTACTGAAGGTCAACATGAATAAGTGCAAAAGATCCACTACTCCTGGCAGGATGACTCAACACATGCTCTGCTGCAGCTGAACAAAACCTCCATAGACTACAAGGTAAAGTTCTTCACAGGATAATATGATCTGAGAGTTAGGAGCCTTGGTCTGCTAGCTTTAAACAGGGGAGTACAGCGCTGCAGTAGTTCTGTTGCATTTTCCTTCCTTCTTTCATTCTCTGTCTATTTTCTGTCTCTCTCTCTCTGTTCTTTGAAAAGCTGTAGGTCCTGGCAGCTGCCCACTGTGTAAACACACACACTCATGTTGGTCCGCCGTCTACGAAAACTGTAGTAGTAGCTGAGAGCTGCATATTTGGCAGGAGAGACCTATAATTGATATTTTGATATAAAAGCCAGCCAGACAGAAAGTAAACCAAATTGTATAACCTTATATGGCATGACTTTCCCCTATTTATAGCCAGTGACCACAGTTAACGTGGTCAATATTGACTTTGTTTCCAAGACACTGCATGAGGCACATTGAGGGTTCATCACTATTCCTTCATGCCAACATATCACAATCAATTAAAATAAATGTGCTTAATTTTGTTGGATTAGAACTCAAATGCAGTTCACATGTACTTTTCCACACTGGGTTTTCAGCCCATTAAAACATACAACCACAAACCACATACAAACACTGCACGTGTCAGACTAATGAGCCGACCTCCATGATGTGGGGGCCAGTACTCGTTTGGAGCCAAAATAAGAAAGAGATCAAGAGGACACAATGAAAAGGTGAAAGAGGTCAAAAAAAAGATAGCACAAAAAGTGGAGTTTGAAAAGGAGGAAAACAGAGTGTAAGAGGAGTAGAATTAGGAGGAGAGAGAGAGGAAAGCTGACATTGAGAGAAATGGCAGTGTAATCCTGGTGGAATTTAAGGTGTGAGTCATGCTGGTTTTAAGCAAACTCATAAAACCACAGGAGTTAAATATGCGCTCTTATTTTCCTGTTTCTGTGTGAGCGAGAGAGAAAGAGAGCAGAGACGGGGAGAGAATATGCATGTTGAAGGAAACAATGATGCCTTCGTGCTGTGCTGCTGAAACTTGCATTGTTCTGCTTGTGTATGGGAGTTTGTGAGTAGAAAAATCTACATTAACAATATGATGTAAAAACAAATACACAAATGACACCTTTTGAGGTAACTGCCCTAAATCACATGTAGTAAGTGGCATGTCTAGACAAAATGACTGACATCAGTTTTTACATTGCAAATTTAAATAAGCAGCTCAAAATTACATTAAAACTTCTTGAATGTAGTTGATATTCAGAAGTAGATAATAATAAGGGGAGAATCATCTTTGGCACATTAATCTGCACTCAATCTGCAGAATCTGTTGTGGCCAGTAGTCAGTTAGTTGAAATTCTTATAGGGAAACTGCTCTGTGTAAAAATGACACAGCTGACATGTGAAATAACAAGGTCATATTTAAGAAATAAAAGAGGAAGCAAACCTGGTACATGACTACACCAAGTTCCAGTGGTGTCTCAGCTGAGGTTCAGACACTGACATAAAGTGAAATTCATGTCAAATCTGTGCTTCATTGGCTGTTTCCACTGTAGAGTTTCAGTTTGCACTCAGCTAGTACTTTTGCAGCAGCCACCTGAAACTCATACCAGCTCTAACTATGATCTATTTTGCCATCAGAGGGGATACATCACTTCTAAAAAACTACAGGTCTGTTCATGTCTGACTGTTTATGAATTGTTGAGTCATGGTGGCTGGGAAGAGCTCTACTCCTACTGTAACCCTACTTACCCCTGCTGTATATCATGAGGAAGAAAGAAAATGTCAATGATGATCATTTTTTCCTCTCTTCTTGGCACCTGATGATGACTGACATCGTGCCCCAATGTTATGGGATTTAAAGTAAAAGATTTAGTTGATTGAGTTGCCCATCTTGTGAGTGCAACTCTCAGTACCAGTGATAAAACATTTCACAAATGGTTAATTGTCTTGCCCAGTTATGTAAGCAGGCCATCATATGACTCAAAAAGTGGTTGGACCCTTCCTGTTTAAATGGGAATATCACAGCGATGATTTACTCTTTGGCTTACTCAGCCAGTTTTGAAATTGCATCCAGTGTTGTCTGGCTCTGCCTTATCTGATCACAACATGCCCGGGATATTGTCTCTTGATAGATAAGGCCTCTCTTCGTAGAAAAACCTGTCTCCAGGCAAAGCTGGTAACAAGGCAGTGATGTATCATTTAACAAGGAGGCAAGGCGTGACCGAGATATCTCATTTAATCTAACACTGTCATCATCTGTTACCATGCCAACCACAATATCATCAGCCCAAACAGGATGTAAAGTGCAGTCTGTCAAGTATTTGGACTGTTTTGTTTTAGCTGGATTTGAAAAGAAACAATCAGTATGAGGTTAAAGTGCGGACTTTCAGGATTAATCTGAGGGTGTTGAACCACGTATACATACTTTGTATACATACTCTACAAGGGTAAAAATGTGCTAGGATTCCTATATTATTTGTCCAATATAGATGTGAACAACTCCAAACACCCTTAACGGTGAAAGTAATTACAATCGAGTCCCAGTGTGCTGGAATAGAGCAAAACAATGAAAAACTCTGCACTGTCCAAATAGTTCAGGGCTGCACTGTATATGACCATGCTGCAGTTTAATACTTCACATACAGTGAAGTGAACTGCTGTCATAGTCAGAAATCCACAGCATGTTTGGGATATTAATAAAATGTGTTGAAAATTAGAATATACATTGTTATCCAAAGAATCGGTATCCTCTCACCACACAGGAAATGATTTCCCCGCTTCCTCCACATCCGTTATCAAAAATTTAAAATGTATGTAGTATTTTAAACTGGATTAAATCCAAGCAGACAAAAATCACCTTCCTGCCAAGACACAGAAATGATCCATTCTGCCATCTCAATGAAAATAAGAAGGCGTGTAAATGTGAACTCAGCAGGATAAAATCACTGTCTTTCTGCTTATGCGCCTGTATTTGATCATCTACAGAAATTTAATCTGCTTGTCCGGTCCATCCATCTTTAACGGTTCACTCTGGTCTGATGTTCAACCAGCAGCCAAAGACAAAGGCCAAAGCATGTTGCCCCATTTTAAATGTATAATACTGGCTGTAGCTCTTTGTCTGTATTAATCGCAGTAATCTAACAAGATGAATGGAGCAGACAGACAGTGACACCTGCTGTTGGGAAGGTGTAAGGAAACACTTCTGGAAAATATAATTTACTGTGGCACATTCCTTTAAACTACTACTGGGAAAATACCAAACACCCCATTGGGGTTCATATTGACATATTCTTGGAGCTTCTTTCACTCAATGCATTACACCAAAAGCCTACAATGAGGAACAAAAAATGCCTGGTGCAAATGGACCAGCGGAGCAACAATACCAAGAGATCTTAACTCCTAACACTTGAAACATACAAACATTATGTTTCTTCAGCTGAGGTAAGGTATGATACAGAAATGATAATTTAATGTTCTCACAACGCTCAAGAGGTAGAGCATTGGTAGTTTGATCCCCAGCTCCTCCTGTCGACATGTCAAAGTGTCCTTGAGCAAGACACTTGACCCCAAATGGCTCACACTTAAAGAGACACACAAAGAGACTCTCACACTCACACACACACACACACACACACACACACACACACACACACACACACACACAAACCACACTCCATTAAGTACCTCAGTTGTGTTTTGAGTTCAGTGAAGCGTGGCCTCTTGCTGGGATCATATGACCAACACTTTGTCATCAAGCTGTAGAGAGTAGGAGGGCACTGAGGGGGCATAGCCAGTCGCTCGCCGTTCTCTATCCTGCCAATGACGTCGTTGTTCTTCACACCCTGGAAAGGCTTGATGCCGAACATTAGGATCTCCCACATACAGACGCCTATGGAAAGACAGAAAAACTCACTCACTATGAGGCAGCCACCTACTGGCTCTTGAATGCTACAAAGGCAGAGAGTAAAGAGTAAAACAGAAGCAGACTTAAAACTAAACACCTGCTGCTTCAGCACAAAACTGACATAGAAATGAAGAAAGGAAGAAAACAACACAGACTCACCAAACATCCAGACGTCACTGGCTGTGGTAAATCGTCTGAAGTTGATGGATTCTGGAGCCATCCATTTAATAGGCAGTTTACCTTTAGATGCTGAAAAACAGGGATCAGGAAAACCATGTTGCATTCAGTTCATGTCAGTCCTATGAATAATAATGGTGCTTTCCTCCGTGTGTTATGACAGACCAAAGAAAGTTAAAAGGAGGCGGTGAAGTGAGCATTTATGGGAACACTGCGTGTATAGAGGTGTTATATTTACCTTTGTAATAAGAGCTATCTTCCATGTATCGTGACAAACCAAAGTCCCCCAGCTTTACACAGTCGACTGTAGACACCAACACGTTCCGCGCTGCGATGTCCCTGAGGAGGACAAAACCAAAATGAGAGAAAGGCCTAGACACTTGGACATATATTCTGTAAATCTATTTTGTCTAGACACTTGCTACATGAGGTAATGGCATTTACATCTCTCATGTAGCTTCCGCAAAAACAGTATCACAATATGTCTCCATTTTTTTTAGCAGGACATGCATTTTTCATTGCTTAAAATAGGTGGCAACACTGGACTGTGGTTTACAGAAAATATCTATTTGCCATAAAATAATATTCTTTCACATCTGACTGCCCCAGATCATTATACACAATCATTTGGAAACAATAATTATTTGGTAAATCGATCCACTATTTCATATGTATGTTATTTTGCTCTGGCCTATTCATTTTGCAGTGGAATATTAACTTTTATGATTTTAAAATATTCTGGTATATTAGGAGACCCTAGTGCATACCTGTGTACAAAGCGCTTGCTCTCCAGATATGCCAGTGCCGTGCTGAGCTGGTATGAGTACAAGATGAGACTGGCCAAGTCTAGACTGTACTTCCTCACCTGGAGAAATGACCGTAACTACAAACAAAACCACACAGACAAAGGGATTTGAGAGAGAGCAACAATTTTGACCGTGAAAAACAGAAGACAGAGAAACGGTGAGAAAAATCAGAAAAAGCAGAGGAGTAGACGAAGACAGAGTGCGTGAGCCAAAGAGAAATAGAGGAATGTTCTATGAAACAGGCTGTGCAACAATAGACATGAACTATGTGAGGAGAAATTAACAGGGATATTATCCTTCTTGTCAACAAAAGAAAGTGCGACGTAGAGCATACAGGTATATTTAACTTACGTAGTAGATGGCCAGTTATCTACTATGCTACTGCCTGCATACATGCATGTGCTGCATCATGAGTTCAGATGTGCCTTTAAAATGTGCTTATCAAGAAAACCAATATCACCAATGAAGGAAAACTGAAATACAATACAAATGTTATACAAGTTGTTTTTCCAAACCAAAGTAAATGCCATGTATTACTTAGTAAGGAACTCCATGAAGATGTTCAATTTGTGATGTCTAATTCTGATTTTCCCCTGAATTTTTTTGTCCATGGATCCAAATTGTGCCGTGTTTCATGCCACAAGAATACACTGTTGACCAAAGTTTACAGTCAACACAGCTCAAAATGCTTCACTAATACAAAATGAGCTACTGATTATGTGCCATAGACACTCAAAATCACTTAAAAAGCAAACAGTTAAAGTGTTGGTGCTGCAGATGTTATTTTTATAATCTGATTTATATCCAGACTTCTGAATTAATAATCTTGAAAAATGTGTCACATGATAAATTTCCCTGTTTTTTTAAACAAATACTGAAATTTTCTATGTATATATTTTACAGTAGTCTCTGTGGTGATAATACGCCTTTTAACACATCCATGTAAACTAACAGATACTGTACACCCTTATACAAATTGTTATCAGTGTCCTACCTCTCCGAGGGTGCAGAGCTCCATGATGATCCAGACTGGATTCTCAGTGATGACTCCCATTAGCTTCACGATGTGGGGGTGGTCAAACTGACGCATGGTCACTGCAGGGTAACAAGAGCAGAGCTTGCAAATTTTTCTGTAAATACTTGAGTGACTAATTGTTGACATTTAAGAAACAAACACAGGAGGAACTTACATGCTTCTTGGAGAAACTTTTCTCTGACGCTGTCTGACGTTGAGTTCTTGCACGTCTTCACTGCCACAGACAGGGCTGGGTTTTCCTGCGAGAAACAGATCCATTCAAACAACATAATCAGCATTACAATAGAAGCATCTGTATTCAGCATATTCACTGTCTGCTCATAACTCGATAAACAGGCAGGAAAATGAGTGAATGGTTCAATGCTACAAAACTTGCGTGGATTTTTGCCACCTGTCATCCCATTATCTACCAGTAGGCTATATTAATCAGACTATTCCGATCTAAAGCTACTATAAAGCAACAGCTACAGATATTAAAAGCTCCTGTTTGTGAGAAAGAGACTACATACCGGGCTGATGTAGACTCCTTGGTGGACATCGCCAAACTGACCCTCACCTATGCAGCGTCCCAACTCAATACGATCCCGCTGAATCTCATAGTCCCGTGCTAAGTACACAATATACATAGACATGATCACACACACACACACACACACACACACACACACACACACACAGATATGGACACACAAAAGAGGACAAACAGAGTAGACCTTCAGATCAAACGCACACATCAGTGCCCACACATCTTCACACTTCTTCTTAGTCAGGCCTTGCATTTACCAAGCTTGTCAGAGAGCTTTATAGTGTGTGGAGTTTGTTTAAATCTGCCTTTAATCGCAGAAAACGTACAACTGATTCTCTGGTTATCAACTTTTGAAACGATTCTTGCAAATTTATACAAATGTGACACTATTATTACTATTTAAAGGAGATGCAGCTCTGGAAATATTTCAGACCCGGTCACATGGTGTAAATCAGGCTTATTTATTTAATGTATTTCATTCATGCATTCAATAAAGTGAATACACCTTCCTACTCTGACAAGCTTAGTTTTATAGCAATCAGCATAGCTCAATGTCAACAGCATGCAACATCAGCATCAGCAAACCACAGCCAGACATGCCATGTAACACAGACGAACAACAGCCAGTAACACTCAAAGAATATATGAAGATGAATTTTTCACATTAAATGAAATGTAATATGGATAAAGTCAGGTGGATCGTATAATAGTGAGACGTAATTGGCGGGAATTCAAAGCTCACAGGCTGATATAGGACCAGTATTACATTTGCTGGGTCCAAAAGGAATTTGTAACTCTGTTGTTATAGTCAGTCAATTTTGTGGGGCTACTGAAAATGCACCATTTTTATATTTAGTTTGGAGACAATAGGAATCAAAAGTCTGTGAAATGTTGGCATATGAATACAGCATACACAGCACTATAAGTTCACAGGATGCGACAAATCTCTGACTTCTCTTCTACACTGTTCATGGTTGTGAAATGTGCAGCAAATGTACTACCTTTAGAGAAAACTATTATAAAATGCCTATAGTGGGAATGGGACTAAATGAGGCTGCAACATACAGTAACAAAAATATAAAGTTGGCCATAATTATTGCCTTAGTGTTCTGCCTCTAAATGTCGCCCATGTAACATGATCTTAAAAAAAGTCAATCATTATGGATAAACAATGGAGAGGGACTACCCTGTTTGTTAGTGGTTTGGGTTTAAAATGTTACAGTATATATAATATATACATATATATATATACACACACACACACATATATACACACACACACACACACATATACATATACATACACATATATATATACATATACACACACATATATATATACACATATACACACACATATATATACACATATACACACACACATATATATACATATACACACACACATATATATACATATACACACACACATATATATACACATACATATATACACACACATATATATACACACACATATATATACACATATATATATATATACACATATATATACACACATATATATACACACACACACACACACACACACACACACGAGAAAAAAAAAAATTCCCCACTCGCCCCGGTGGGCGGTCTGTTACTCCATCAAGCCCGGGTCCTCTACCAGAGGCCTGGGAGCTTGAGGGTCCTGCACAGAATCTTAGCTGTTCCTAGGACTGCACT